>JAODUI010017245.1:0-32885 GCA_027563995.1 Papilio gigon | reverse complement strand
TCAAAGATATGTGTGAAGTCAACCAACACGCACTGGGCCAGCGTGGTTGACTATTGCCTAGTCACCCCTAATAATAGTAATAATAGGGTAGCGAGCCCCTCGGTGGGGACGTATAGTGAGCTGATGAACATAATAGTTAGGTTGTATTTTAACCATTTTCTAATTTTACTATTAACATACTTCTTTGGTAGTGTTATTGTAAGTAAGGGATTACCAACTTGTATAATTTAATTACTAAGCATTCACGTTCTTATATCACAAGCGTAACGTAACTTCGTATCAAAGTTAGTAACTTATCTAAGTTTAAGACGAGGAAGACTTTAGTTAACGGGGATTGAAAACGGTACCTGCTATCGAAATTAAAACTTTTTTATTTTTCTTTAGCCAAAGTAAAGTAGCCGAGAGATAACATTTTTGTTCTTTGAACTTACCTTTTTTTAAAAAAAATCTTGAAACAAGTTCTTTTAAATGTTTATACAATGAAGTGGAACGATATTTTAATATAAGTAGGTATATAAACATTTATAAAAAAAACTTATGTACTGTAGCTTTGTATCCATGCGCTCTAGATCAGCCTTATTTAGGCATCTATCAGTATCTGTACCTTTATAATATGATCAGCGGTAGACCATTTAATCTTGATAGATTATAAATTGTCGAAAACGATTAAACATTGGTTTTAATAGATTAACGAGCGATTCTTTAGTATTTAATGAAAGCGGTTCTTTATTGAAGTGGGGATTTTGTATAATTACATCGAAAGGTCTCGCTCGGTACCGAGTATAGACCTCGTTACTTATTCATAGAGTCGAAAGGTCGCGTCACACGTAACGTAATGCTGTTTATTTGAGGAGGTGCTGCATCTTTGATGTAAATTGCTACGTAGGAACGTGTACGTGTCGCATGCGTTTTATTCGTATTTATGAGTATTTTGTTTAAGTGTTGTGTCTTGTATCTTATAATTTTGTTGATGACTAACTATTCCCAGCTGGCTTCGTCCGCGTAAAAGTCTCGCATAACAGTTTATTCCACTTTGCTTACCCCTTAATTTTAATAGCTTCGTAATATATAAGCCTATGATCTTGTCGTAAGTATAGAACTTGTTTCTATAAATAGAATTATTCAAATCTATACCGTGGTTGCTTGAGATCGTACATAACGAATTTAAAAAAATTTATGCTTTGTCTGATAGTATTTTATAATAGTAGTATTCGAAGCGCTAATATCCTAATAGTTAAGGGTACGGACTACCGATCTAGCGATCGTGAGTTCCAATCCCGCCATTCGACTATTGTCGTGAACCATATCCTAACACAAGCTTTTTCGAGCTTACCAGGAACGGATGCAAGAAATATTAGTAAATTAATAAAAATCTACTAATATTTAACAAAAATTAAACAACTAGTCTGATTGTACCGATTAGTATACGCTCACAATAGTCCAGATACATCGGATGACATGTTCTCAAATTTGTTAAGTTCTAGGTTACAATGTAATGTATATAATTTAAAAAGGTTTGATTAAATCAATCAAATAATCTTTTGTCCTATTAATAGGGTATTTAGCAGTACTGTTGTTAGTGTGAAACGACAAACGTTAACATTCAAGAGCTGAATCAGTGCAACGTTTTAGACAAACAAAGAAACACTGAAAAACAAAGTCGATCAGTCAAATATCTCGTGTTTGTAGTCGCACGCAATAAGTTCGCCGGTGTCACCGGGACTGGCACAACTCCAAATTGGCGTCGAGTCGCGTGCCACATAAAAAGTTAGGCCGATTGCCAAACCTCGATATCTGCCGGAGATAAGTGTGTTACATAGGTAGTGGACGCGCACAAGACACGTCTTATACTGTATCTACTTTTTACACTAGTTACTAAGTACAAGAAAGTCGTAATTAATATTTTGCCTATATGTTTTTGTCAAATTTGTTTAATCAAGTATGGATAGATGCGTCAAAGAAAGCAAGATACAAATAATGTGCCAACACGAATATTTGATAAAACAATATTGTTCATCGAGACGAAGACGCAAATACAAATTTAAGCGAATCTGTCTATCTCATCCACCTGATAAATATTTTCGGATTCAATTCCACATATTTTCGTATAAATAAATACTCAAGTAGAATACTTATTTAAGTAATATCATTTGTAAAAGAAAATACAAGTATCAATGTGTATTTTCTTGGAACGACCAAAGAAGCAATTTGTATCGTCTATCACAGTGACGCGCATCACACATCGCTGCGTAAATTATTGTCATATTACATTAATTTGTTCTAAATTACGTTGTGTCATATAATTTTCCGCACGAGTGTTCGTCTGCCTATAACATAAAATGAGTTAGTACTTCATATGCACTGTAATCGATCCCTGTACCAAGTTTAATCTCAAAATAAAGCTTTCCATTTATAATATTAGAATGTTTTAATCGAGCGAAGGCATAGCGAGTTGCCATAGTTACTTATTTATAGTCAGATGGCCCTAATACTGAGTTCTGTTGTGTACGTCTAAGCCCAGCCGAGTGTTGCTCTCCAGCTTTGTAGAGGCAAGCGTTGAACCAGACAGACGCAAGTGGTGCTCTTATGCTATAAGTTGAAGTAAATCCGGTTGTCAGCGTAAGGAACTTCAGCTATTGTCGACGACTGTACGGTTGTGAATTTTTCATTTATTGTCACAAGATGACTCTAAATCTGACTTTGGAATTTATATAACATTTGGTAAGTTATTTCGAATATATACTGCATTCAGAAGAAAGCAAACACTTTTCAATTATCACCACTATTTTTATTTATTTCACTTCATACATAAAAGATTAGGTTATAAATAGGCTTTTACTATCCAAAGAAAATGACAATTTGAACGAATGAGGTGTTATTCGTCCAAATTGTCTTACCTGGATCGATATAGACAATATTAAGGGCTAGAAAACACTTGTTTTTGGAAGTAGATCCTAAATATCTGAATCAGTGAAAATTGGGTACGAATCTCAATCACCATAACTTTGTTTCCGTAACTGAACATTCTCTTGTTTTATATTATACTATGAGAAAATATTACTTATCACATTAGTATTTTCATGTAAATAAAAAAAAATCTTCGTTTCAATATAAGACCGGTAACGAGAATTATGTTTGCATGTTTAATTGATAAAATTAAAAGTAACTGACTCGACGTAGTTCTGTATTTTATAGGAATGTTACGCAGAATTGAAAGCTCTTTATTGAATAAAAGAATTAAACGGCACCAGTCAACAGGGGCACTCATGGTTGGAGGGATTAACATTTATCATACATCGCAGTTTGTGTAACACCTGGCTCAGAGCCGCCACTGCGCCGCTTCGCTTTTGTTTCTCGTTTTATTTTTCCCTCTTTTTTGTCCCTAATTTAATGCTTATTCTCTCTGTATAAAATTTAATCATTAATTTCGTCTATAAAACTTAGTGTATTCTATTCACCGTTCGCTCTATTTAATGATTGCAATGTAAATTATGAACAAAAAGAGAATTGTTTAATTTACGACTCAATTCAATATTAAAAGATACATATTGGTTTAGTACAGAAATCCGTGAAACCATTGCAAAGGGATCCACGGTCAGCTTTACGAATCATTTGTACGGCATCTTTGCGTATTGTACTTCGAATGGCTGACAATCTATTATTTAAGTACGTAAGTAAATAACATCAAGCAATCATGTTCTTATCGTAATTGTATTACATTATTAAATTGACCTTAGTTATCATCATCATCATGTCGTTGTCTGTCAACTGCTGGAAATGGCCTTTTCTATGCCTTCCACAGTTTACGCCTTCCACATTCAATGACTTGGTCTTAATGAATGTAATTTATTCAAATTTATTTATTAAAAATAAGTGCGACCACTTTCGAGGGAATGTTCTGATTTACAGGAAGCAAGATAAGGCGGTGTCTACACGGGCGACAAGTGCCTCCTATCGCCGCGTGTAGATTAGCTTTAACATGTTACTTTTGAATTTGCTGGCACGAGAGTGGAGCGCCGCAGAGAGGTCTCGTCGCCTTCGTGGGATAATCCGATTTATTAGAGCGGACTCATGCATGTGTGATGTCTACTACGCTATGCAAAACGTACTCGGGTATTACAACCTTTATTCTATCATTTAGAATTTCTGATATCATATAATTTTATTGTAATAATTCAATTGTTATTATTGAATAAAGGATGCGGTTCAAACTCTAAGATCTCAAAAATATGATAATTTTTACTTAAACAATAAAAAAAAGTTAATGATCGTACTAATATAAATGCGAATGTTTGGATAGATAGATATTCATCATCATCATCATATCACCCACATGTCGCCCACTGCAGAGCACAGGCCTCCCCCAAAGATCGCCACAAAGATCGGTCTTCGGCCGCCCTTATCCAGGATGCTCCCGCAAACTTGACCAGATCATCGGTTCATCTTTTGGGAGGCCCACCCACGCTGCGTTGACCTGTCCGTGGTTGCCATTCCAGGACTCTGTGGCCCCATCGGCAGTCCGTTATGCGGGCAATGTGGCCGGCCCCCATCGCCATCAAGTTTTGCAATTCTTCGGGCAATGTTGGTTACTTTAGTTCTACTGCGGGTCACGTCTTTTCTGACGCGATCACGCAGAGACATTCCGAGCATTGCACTCTCCATAGATAGATATTATTGTTATGTAACTTTACAATGGCTGAATAAATCGTCTGGAAATTTGGAAGATAAACTACAATTTAGTGTGTAAGGTACTTTAGTTGCTTTTTTTGTTATCTTCCTTCGAACAAAGTCGCAAGCGATAGCTAGGACAGTGTAATACTATTAGAGAATAGTACTCATTAAAGTCAGTCGTGAGCAATGTTAGATTCAATTCCAAATAGGTAGCGAGTAGCAGATGCGCTGCACTCGTAAAATGTACCATTAAACATCGTTATAGAAATTGAGTCTTTGATTCCCTTCAGCGATTACACGCGTCATCGCGCTAACGTTGAATTACGATATTAATATAATATTTCTCTGACAGTTGAATCTTGGTCTCCTCTGGGAAATTAAGTAAAAACTGGGGATTTTCATCGGCAAAGATAAGATATAATAAATACATCTCAAAATTTATAATTTGTTTTGAAGATTTTGAAAGTTGTTCGTGTATTGAAATAAAACCTACCAGTTTACAAATGTACAGATATAAAGATACGTATTGGATATAAAGCAGCCGAGTCCCGACTCCGGCGATGTTTAAAGTTTGTACACAGTGCAGCGCTGTCTCATTTCGGATTTATTTGCCTTATGAATATTAAAGTTTGTTCGGTAAATGAGAACTCTGTCAGCCCCCACCGGTACTTTGTTATTCTCGGATAAAGGACGTATCCGACGGTAACCTTTTATTGCAGTTTAACTTGACGTCTTGTCTTTAAGTTCATTAAGACTTTAATCTTGTTAATCGGGACAACACGTAAATAGACATCTTAGCGATGAAGCGACAAACAGATGTTAAATGAATACTTGTATTATCATATCGTCTGAAGTACTCACTTCGTTATGAATGTCCATTTGAGCATACGACTCATAAAAAATCTACCAATCAGCCGCCTTTCAGATGATTGTTAGTGACTTATGATAACTAGACCAATTTGCTGGGCCGTTTCAAACGTTTATCTGTATCTGCTTTCTTTGGTTTTAATGCAAGATTATCCCTGCTTGTTCGCTTTTTTTTACTTCTACTTATAAAAAAAAACTTTCCTAAATTGAATGAGAAACAATGTTGAATCTGCGGCTTTTAGATTTCGTAATCCTTTGTTTAGACGTAGATAAAATTGTCAACCCTTTTTTTTTATCATCAAAGACAACTAATATTTTTCCTTCGACGTGATATTTGCGTGTACTGAGGGGAGATTTCGTTCTGAACAAAGCCGTACCTTAAACAAGGTTTGCTGTAAATATTTTGCGACAACAAACGGGAAATGAGATCCTCCGCTGCGAGCCTCGTTGTGTGAAAATGTGTCATCGCGCGTTGTTCCCCTTATATCTGCGACCTCGATTGTTTACCTCCACACCTGAATGCCTCTGACATTATGCATTGTTATTCCTTAAGGATACAATGGGAACGGCCTTCGTAATTCTACAATGGTTTGTGTATTTTATAAACATTTTATATTAAAAATAAACACACGAATTTTTTGTTAAAATAAATAAAATGCTTATCTCTATTACTGCACTAAATTATTTACAATGAAGATCAGTTAGATGTTGTTGAGTTAGAACACTTACAATCCAAATTAACCTCAATCAAAAAAGTTACCAGTTAGTGTCTCATTTACGACCCAGGAGCAAATATTTGGTACCTTATTATGTTGGTAATAGGAAGCTATATTTTTCTCTTGTTAAGGAAATGTAATAATAGTGTTTTGATGGAATTTTTACGACAAAATGTAAGGAGACTTATGTAATATTTTTGTACTGTCATTGCGTTGTCATACCTGTAATCAGGAAAATAACAAGAGTTACGGGAGGATAACGCGCAAAAGGTATTTCGCACGTCTTTGACGTGTGCAAACACAAATGTTTTATATATAAGGCGGCGGGGGCTGACGCGTTTCTTTATCTGAGAGATAATTCTACCAAATTTCTAGCTAAAAATACTTTTTTTTTATTACAGTATCTTTGTGTTCCGAGACCAAGACACTAAGGGTGTTCAGTGTTAATATAGTATTCGATCTACACTAACGGAACTATTTCGCGCTGCTTTAAAATGTAAAAATCAAAACAAATTCAATAATGGCTAAAGACAAATGTTAGCACAAATGCGACCGTTTTGAGTCGTTCATTATGCGGCGCGGTGGTGACACCTGGCGAGCGCTGTTGTGAATTTTTTGCACAAAACAGACGAGCTTCTGATTGCCACCGGTTTTACCATAACTTGGTTATATAAATGTTTTTAGTGAAAAATTCTAATGATATTTATAATTAAACATTTTCATTTTTAATTTGTTTACTTTTATTTTTCCACTTATAATTAAGTCGAGATTCTTACCTTTTGTTCAAAATATAACAGCTTCGTTTTACTTACTTACTTTACATGTGAGTTGAGCCGTTTTTTAAGTAGTATAGTGAAATGTCTCACGAAAGTTTTAATAGTTTAAAAGCTTCGTTTTAAGATAAACATTTTCTTTTTGTATGCAATTTATTTAGAAACATTGTGTCTTATACTTAATTACATTTCAAAATGGAACTATCGAGGTTCAATATTCATGAGCCACCTTATTAAACTCACGAAAAGGATACCGCTGCTTGTAATAAAATTTACATATCAGACGCTCTTTAAGGTAACCTTTAGCGTAGTCGTTAAAATACAATGTTTAGTGAATAACACGAGCAATATGTTGACGTAAGAGACATTTTATATACGTCCCCGTTTGTCATAAAGCAGTCCGTTATAAGGTATTTTCTACTTTATTGCATACAAACTACTGGACAGAGCGTTAGTCCGCACGTATACTTTTTTTTATGCCTTCACTTGACCAGAAATTCCAAAGATGTCGCCACCTGCTGTTTATTTTTATTTCTCTTTTGATTTTTGTTGAAACCTTCTTCTTATACATGACACTATCGATTCAGTTTCTAGCGTAGTCGCATTTTTAATCTTGCAGCGTATATGGTGACAATAGTTTTCACAATAGAGTACTACGCGATGTTGAAATAGTGTTAAAATACGCTTTTCTGTATCTAAGATAAGACGTAAAGGCATTTACTCATAAAATAAGCAGTTAAAAGATCTCGCCGTCCATTAACACGACTATTAAACGCAATAACTTTCCCCTGAAGAATGTCAGCAAAGTTGGCAGACTTCCAAATTGCTATTAAGCATGTGCAGGACTCGAAAAAAGAATTAGGACATTTGCCAAACCAAGATTTGACGATGATGATAATGTACATCCTTTAATAATATACTTTTCTACTTAAAACATTTATTCCTTCGATGAAAATGCGTAAGTTAATAAAACAAAACAGCAATAAATGAACAACAACTATGTTTGTCATTTGAACTGTTCGAACAATGTTTTGTTACCTTTTGACATTTACACCTTTCAAGGTTGTTTTATTTGTGTTTAGATTACTTTTTCGACTTTTTCTTTTGTACCCATTTTTCCTTTTCTACTCGTACACTGTCAGACTGTCAATAAGACCTAATTTATTTATTCTCGTGGCGGAGGATAACCATTTATTATACGCTTTGCACAAAATAAACGATGTTTAGTTTACTCCCTTGTTTACTGCGTAGTTATAGAAAGAGTTTTATAACGGTTTACTCTCTGCTTACGTTTGTGAGAATATTAATATTAATTTTATTAATTTAAAAACATTAATATACAAATGATTGTATTGAACGAGTGCTTGCTTTTTATCTACACAAAATATAGACTTTGGTTCCTAATATTTTTGTGGGTTTTATTTAAAATGTTTTGCATGAAGGGACTGGAAATGAGATTCCCCCACCTTCCCTTCCCCTCCTCCGTGCCCTGCAGTATGTAGTATGTCGACGTGCGATGTTTATGCCCCGGCTTTTCCCTACATATATTATCTCAAACTGTTATATACAGGTGTGCTGAATCTAGTTAACTTTATATTTGGTTCAGATAATTTATTGAGCACGAAAGTACTTAGACGTGTCTAGTGATTGGCCATGCCTCTCATTGATACTTGTTTTTTTTTTATATCTATACTGTAATATAAAGCGAAAACTTTTTAAACTTTGTTACGTTAAATCTCAGCTACCCCAGCACAAATTTAAATAATTCCTTTTGTAGATAGAAGGCCTGAACTTGCGCTAGGTTATATATTATCACGTTATTGAACTTAGAGGGTGAATAAATTGAAAAAACTTTTTTATCGGTCATAAATTTCTTATAAAGTGTGTTGATTAATTTAATTAATTTTAACTAAGTCATTGGTGTTGTTGCTTGCTGTTTGTCGATAAAACTTGATGAACATATTCACTGCTTTTTGTATTGATCCCTGTTGTTTCCTGGCCCCACTGAACATCTTTACGCATTCCCGTAAAAGCTGTTTTACCACGGGCCATTTATTTCCCCATGCTTTTTATTCACGCAGTTGTGTTTTGTTTACTTTTATTGATCTATGAATATGCTAGGCGTCGCTTAAATATTCTACGTATTTATGAGATACCGACTCGGTTTTTATACGTGTGCATATATATATACGTATTTTATTTATTATTGAGTTATATTTGATGGCCCTTGTTGCTTATGAAATAATTTGTCATGTCCTTTACGGAAAATACTCCTCATTTCTTTGGGATCGTCATAAAAACATGGTACAGTTTCCATTATTCTATACAGCTGAATGACAGAAGTTAAAATGTTCATTAAATGTGTTTCATGGTATAAATGAATCGCAGAATATTTTGTGAAAAACTTTTTACTACATTTTTTGTCCTTAAAATTCAAAGTATTAACCGTAAATAACCATAGAATTGTGACTCACTCGTTACGGGCCCCCGGGGACACATTGAGCAGCTTTTTAAGGCTGAGAAAAAAAATACCGCGACGTTTTATATTTTTAGTAAGGATGATAGATCCAATCACGCGACAGTCAACAGATTCATGACATTACTAGAATCCCTTTACTGACTGACCGGAAACGTGTAAGGCACCGTAAATATTATCTCAAATACAATTTAAAAAAAAAAACGATATTGGGATATAAATATCGTGACCAACTTGAGTGTCAATTGTTTTTATTATTTTTTCTAGGCTTTGTAAGCGATGTTGATATCTTTTTCTAAAATCTTTTTGACGCTATCAAATTATGGTTTTGCAAAAAGAAATCTGTCGTAATTACGCGCAGTTCGTTCATAGAGTATTGATTTAAGATTCATTGAATGTTTGCATCGGCTAACATTAAAGACATATCGAGCAATGAAATCGATAACCTTTGGGTCTCGTTATCGTCGATGTCAAAGTCAACTTGACATTAAAGCTACGCGGTACTGGGGCGCGGATTGTTTACGCGACTAACTCATACATATTTATTAAAATTTATTAAACCGTGACTGCACTATAAGTTATAGGATCGATTGTAGACATACTGATATCAATCAGCGTTAAGTTCTGGCACACCATTAATATTACTGTTTAAGTAATAAATCCCATTGTTTTTTTTTACCGTTACTAACAGGGTTGACCATTTGGTTTGGTTTAATAAACTGAAGAATGTAGACGTCCTTGCACCAATATGTAAAAATTCAGCGATCAGAGAAGAGTGGTGACGGCTTGATAAGCAGGTATCTGGTGCATGATAACCGCGATCAGTCTGGAAAGGCTGCAGCGATGAAGAAGAAGAATAAAACGTTTATTTAACTTAAAGGTTGAGTTAAATGATTTTACCTAGACTTGAACTCTTGCATCTTATTCAAATGAAGTTTGAATTTGTGACACATTTCTAAGATATAATTTTTATTTTATTTCGACTCATTTTTTGGTAGTTTCTTTTCACGTTCCCAGTAAATAGCGCGTTTAATTTCGGCCGGCGGTCCGCTGACTCAGTTCAAATAGGGATCTTCAAAAACTCTTTAAACCGCGTCGTCTATAGACAAGTAGGCTTAGCAGTAAGACCTAGCTAGTCCCGGATCCCAACGACTAGATAAGCCTGGTATTAGCTTCTTATTCCTTTCATTTCGTTGCGTGGTCTTTTTTGGATTCTATTCTAAATAATTTGTCCCGGATTTACTGGAGTTAGTGTGTTTTATGGGTTATACGTGTACATTTGTAATGTAGTGTCATTTTAACTCCATAAATTTGGTCACACTGCTTACTTCAAAAATAATAAATAGTAGTTTTAAATTAAGATATTACATCAGTCGGGCTAGCGACACCAGGTGAGGTAGGAGATTGTAGAAATGGAGGCCGCGGTTGGGGACCAGGAGTGTGGGGTGTCCTCCCTCCAGGTGGACCGACGATTTAGTGCAGATGGCAGGAAGTCGTTGAATGCGGAAGGAGGAGGACCGCATATTGTGGAAGGCATTCGGAAATGCTTATGTCCAGCAGTGGGAAGACAAAGGCTGGTGATGATGACGATGTTCACATTATTATCTAGTACAAGATTAACGTAATGACATTATTTTGTGAACAAGCATAATGAAGTTATGCATCTAAATTATCGCGAAAAACATTGCATGCATGAAATGATGAATAAGGCGTAATTATGCCGGGATAGCATGTAACAAGAATGTTATAATTTCTACTAAGAATCAGAGGCCTCGTAGACTACAGACTTTTTTCGGTCGAAAGTTAAATCAGTATGGAAGCGAACACATAACACCTATTTGGTTTAATGTAATTTTGGCTAACAGCCTAACACGTTCAAACTATCAGCCGAAAAGTGTATAGTCTGCTGTAGGTGTGAGTGCTTTCTTCTACTTGTGATGTGACAGGAAAAAGTAAAATCATTTACACAGAAGTTACTTTAGTTAATTGTAGGTCAGTCATTTGTTTTGTTGGTATTTCCTTAAGGAATTTATATTTTCGTTGAGTGTTCTAGTGTTAAAAATTTTGTCCGAAAATTGTATAACACCTTTGAAATATATTTCCCTATACAATAACAAGAGTGCGTCCTCGTGTTGTGACGTAGATTCACAAATAGTTGTTATGCTTTCTGTGCTCATCCAATATGCAGGCGAGTGTAGTGGCCTCGAGTGAGCGCTGCCCACGTGAGACATGCAAGATCGAAATGTCTGTCGACTTTAATGGTTTGCTAGAAAGGAAATTTCTATAAAAATAGTTGTGGTGAAAACATGTAATATTTATATAAAAGAGCTGAGTATTCGTAATCAGTTTCTCGTGTCAAGTCTGACACGTACTAATATCAGAAAATCTCAATCTCAGTTATACTGCTCCAAGTTTCGCTGATGAATTAAATGCTTACTTGATTTCTAGTTTGTGTATTACAAAATAAATAACAACAACAACAATAAAAAAATACAATAATGAAACAATGTACTTTAATAAATTTTGCACGCAAAATAAAACTATAATTACATCTTGTTTCTTACTAATTTAATAAATTTAGATTAGATGGATGGATGTTTGGTAGTCGGTAACTCTAGAACAGCTAAATGGGAGTCGTTGAAATTTAGAACATTGTCTGGAAGAACATATAGGCTACATACAAACTATATACACAAAGTTGTTTTGCCGTGCGGTCGTAGTCGCGAGCAACATCTAGTTAAATAATATTTCATAACACATTTCACAAAATAAACATAATGTATTAATAATTGAAATGAATCTGAGTGTGTTAATGAGAGAAAATAAAAATGTATTTGCATTAGGTTAAAATGTATTCTCCTATTCATAATTTATTTAGCTCGTTTAAATTGCACACCTATTCAGAGTACCCGGAGCGTTGCGACCTTGTTTCTTCTACCCCCTTTAACATTACTATATTATTGAATTAAACTGGAGAAAAAACCAGTAAAAAAAAGATTGAAAATGGAATTCGAAAACAATTTTGCATTTAGTTCTGCCTACCTTTCACATTTACTACAATATTCTTATATACATATTGTGCAGTCTCTATTACCTGTCACACTATGTTGTTTTATATGACCTATGATGACAATCGTTAAATATACCTCTATCGCATGTCAAATAAGATCAGTCCCTCCTTAAGTAACTATTAAACCACCCTAAGTGTAATTAGAGATGTAATCATATCAGTCAAATGGCAGCTACTGTTGAGCGTAGGCTTCCCCGAAAGAACTCCACGACGATTGGTCCTCGGCTCTCATACAGGATACTCCCGCAAACGTGACCAGACAACCGGTCCATCTTGCGTAAGGCCTACCAACGATGTATCAAATTGTCCGTTGCCGCCATTCCAGGAACTTCTGCCTGGCATTAGAGATTTACTAAAACAACGTTATGTTAAATACAATTCATATCGTTGTATTACTCGACTTATGATAAAAGGAAAAACACATCTACTTCAAGACATAATAAAGATCTTAATAGGGTGTGAAAAGACGTGTTTGTAGTGTTGACAGATACGGGGATAATGTATATTTTAATGTTATGGAAGCAATTGTATACTCGCCGAATAACTAATGTTTGTAATAATACTAACCGTCACACGCTACTTCGTTCGCGCGAATTAAAAAAAGATCAGTAGCTTACTTGTTATTCCAGACAATTTTCTCCATCTGTTTCAAATTTCAGCGAAATCTATTTATCTGTTCTTATATGTAACAACAATCATCGAACCATCCATACTTACGTATTTAAAATATTAGTGAGATGATGTAATTAAATTATTTCCAACTATAAAAAAGTTTTGATTAAATGTTATCGTTATGTTTTAAACATTTATTTTTAATGTATCCAGTGTTAATCTTTAGCGTTATCTTAACGCTGGCAACTATGTGAGCATTTTGCTCCCTTCCTCATAAAAAGATATGCGCATTAGCTAATGCGGATTAGCCAAGCTTTAAACTAAACTAAGTAATTTAGCAGATGACCTAATTTTATACTGACGATGCATCATTTACTTATTTATATAACGTAAGAATCAATTAAGATAAAAATCCAACTACAGTTTAAGAATTTATAAGTAATATTAGTATCCAATAAATGATCTCTCTATCTAAATTGTATGAAAAATTTGAAAAATAGTGAGATGTAAATTTAATTTAAGAGTAATAATTTTTCGGTCAAACAAAAAAGGTTGATAGGTTTGCCATACAACACGCGCAATATCTCTCCTCGCTACGAGTCCGCCGAGCCCCGTCAAGCGGTCAAACTGCACGTTTCCACAGATAATAATAAAATGTACCCAGCTAAATCCGCACAGCTGACTGAATTTTCACGCTGCATTGATATTTTTTTAGTAAACAACAAAATCCATTGTTATAACGATGTTGGTGTTCAACACGATATTCCATCTCTTTAAATGATTCAATTACACTCTTTACAGTGGCCTTAAAGGTTGAAGGTACAAACTAGCGTTCGTGGGTTGGAATCTCACCATTTGACTGTTGTCCTGAACCACATCTTAACACGACCTTTTTCACCTTACCTGGAATGGTTACAAGAAATAGTCGTTAGTTAACAAGAATATATAGATATTAAAAAAAACAAAACACTGTTTCATCTACTGTAATTTCATAATTAGCTAAGGTATCTATCGTATTCACACGGTCACATCTGAACTTGGTTTAGGAAGGTAACAATTACAGGTAGCATCGAAAGTGTTAATTTAATGGCTTGAATATTCATTAAAAATCAAACACATCTTTGAATGACATAATTTCATGTTAATTCATTGAAAAACAAGTTCGATAAACTTTTGAACTATATACTTGATGACATCGCCGACTTGACTACAGATATTGTAGGCCACTTGATAATGATGTCTGTCGTATTATCTTGTTTATGTTATTGCAGATTTTATAAGACCACCCATTACAATATTCAATATTATCAGTTAACAGTTTTATAATTAAAGAGGACATAGTCTACTTTTTCCGATCGCCCTAGTTTAGCCAAGATTAAACAAAAAATCTTTTTCTATAGTTTTACGTCATATCTTTTTTTAATGTTTACATTACAATGGAGCTTAAAGCTTTATGTTTTAAATATTTCCACACATCTCTATAGTAAAGGACTATTTAAAGGTCTCTATATATCTATTAAGGGAATATTACATTTCAAAACTTTAACTTAAGGTCGCATTACCAGACCATAATATACTTAATGTGGAATGATTCAACGTTTCCTTTCTTTACCAGTGTATCGATTCATTTTTCGAAAACATGTTTACCATGTTCCTGCTCGTATTCATCACGGACCTTCTAAAAAGGTAACGAAAAATAAGCCCGTATTCTCCATACAACTATATTTTAGAATCTCATACGAGCTGTCTTCCAAAAGAGGAAGTTTATGGGTTGTGTAAAACAATATATGTGTAAGACGGGTGTGAATTCAAATGACTACTGATAGAGTAGCGAAGAGTAGTGTCTATGCTGACCCTTTTTAGGAAATAGGTCGTGATATGAGCTGTCTCCCAAATGTCTGTAATAATGTTTTAAGGACGATTTGATACATTTTAAGTTTCCTTACCGAGGAAAGTTAGGTAGGTACTGTCATTTGAAGATTATATTTCTCTTTAGGGAGGGCCGGGTAGTAAAGTTAAATGTTCCAGCTATTAATGCCCTAGCCTCATCTCATAAAAGATATTTCCATCTAATTTTGATTTTATTACCGCTACGGAATGTGTTCGGCGTACCAATTCTTTTTTAAAGGTCCCATAGCTCTTTTAGTACAATAGACGTACTAGATTCTAACATCCTGGCAGTTTATGAACCGAATTATTAGAAATTTAATTTAAAAAAAATGCGATTCGTATGAAGGTTGGATGGAAAGCGCCGTAACAAATATATATATATTTTTACAACATATGTCACGCATAAAGAAGGTAACGGATATTTTAAAATTTCTAACAGTATAGGTGGAAAAGTTGTAATAACATTGGCAAGATTGTTTTGCATGTTTACGAGTTGTGTTCAAAATTTTATGTTGTTACAAAAAGCTGTCTGGGTAAACCCGATAATATACGCGGCCGGGAACGTAGAAAATAAGAAAACTTTGTAACACTCCTTCCTCTATAAACACAATATTGTTTACACGCATTGTATCTGGTTAGTTTATGCAATGTACCTTACCCAATATTTTCACATAGTAAATTATAATAACTTAAACAACTGTCCATATTATTTTGAAGTTTAGTAATAGACGTGTAATACATAATCTAAAAATTGTTTTTTTTTTACGTATGCAGAATCGCGGTCCTAATTCTTTTTGTGTTGCATATGTGTTTTGTTTTTCCAACTTTATAAAAATTGTTTGTTTTATGTGTTCTTAATAAAAGTACATTATTACTTTGTTCTTATTGTCACAGATGTTGTGGTTTAGTTTGATAAGTCAGCTGATATAAATGACAATGTTTTGAAAAGTAGAAACTCAACAAAAAGAAGTAAATGAATTAATAAAAAATACTGCGTTCTTTGACAATGTTTACACCGCTATCAATAAAGAGTTGTATAAAACACCATTGGCAAACCCTAATGTATAACAGTGCTTCTCGCTCAATTAATTGCAATAGGTGCTTGCCGTATACAGTCCCATGTCCGGGGTAATTTCCGTATGTACGGACTGCAACTGTGGTCACTGTCCATTAAGTCGCGCGGTTGCGGTCTCGCTTCAAGGGACTCGATACGACATCGACACAGTCGCTATTTGGGAGTTTATCTCACTTATATCGATTACAATGTTTCAAGATTGGGTGTATGCACTCATATCTACTTACTTACTTATACTTTAAGACTTTGACAGTTGATTATATATTCATGCCATATAATTTATGTTACCAATAAAATTTTATTTGTTTAATTAAGACTGTGATTTACTTAACCACCAATCTAAGGTTTTAACTGTTTTTTGTATTTTTATTTTCATTAATCTACGTAATTACAATTAAATTTTGCAACATCGTCTAACTGAATAAACATAAATTACTCTTGTTGTTTTAAAGCACCCTTAAGGTATAGGTACACTTTGCTGATTATATTGTAAATGTGTTACATGGCTGCACATTCAGAGCCCGCGGGTCCCACGCATTGTATATCCTTCACTGAGAGAACCTGTACCACTTACAGTACGACCATTTTTATACAATAAACTATTAATATTTTTATTCAGAACATTGTGTTTTTTGCTCATTAAATGCTTGATTGTAAATTTCTGTCGTTTTACTTTATATATGGATTACTTAAACTGATTATTGTGTTGTAATTCGAAGCATAGAACTGATTTGTTTTCTCTTTGTTCCAGGTAACCGAAGATTCTGCACAACAATACGTTTAGAAATGTGCGCGATGCAATAGTTTGTGTGAAGCAACAAACGATATCGACAGCGTTGTATATATTTAAACTTGTTTCATCTAAAAGGAAAAAAAAAATTAAAATCATTACTTTATCTTATATCTCAAACGACAGTTGTGTGAACGGGCGTAACTGGAACAAGTGAAAATGAGCATGAACTTTTGCAATATTTAATTCGCACACTTTTCCACGTGCACTTCCCTCAGATTAAATTCAAGACGTATTCCGTGCAGCGGGGTCCCGGGGGAGCGGCGACGTTGTAGAAGATGTTCTTGTCTAGGATTCACACGTCTCTTGTATTGCGCGGCGCTTTCTATATCATTTTATCTTTTCACTGAACGTTACTTTTTAAAGTTTTAATATCATTCTCGCGAACTACACTCTTGGCCTCTTTCGTTTTATTTGAAGTGTCTGTTTAATAAGAAATGACTTAACTTGACGTAAAGTCTTAGATCCCAGTAGTGCGGCAGAGGGCGTCCCCACTACGCCAGCTCACTCTGTCCTGGACTCTGGGCTTGGTTTCGGTCCACGTCAACCTGGTCGTCTTTAGATCGGCCGCCATTGATCGCCGCCACGTTTGTTACGGACAGCTACGTTTCGTAGTTCCTAGTGGAATCTACTCCAGGGCCTTCTTGGGAATATGACTGGGATCTCGGCGTAGCGTGTGTCCAATAAGATATGTTAAATTGTAAAGATTAGCGCCTGCGTGCTATTCCAGATTGTAATTTAACTCTCTTCAAAATTACATTCGGATTCAAGGATTTAGAAAATACCATAGATAACAGTATAAGTACCGGATGTCGTAGTGTACTTATTAAGGTGAACGTTTGTAATGATCGTTGCAGTTATGGTAATGCTTGGATTCGACGGGATTATTATTGAACTCAATTTGTGTATACATTACTCGTGCTGTTTCATGAATATATTTGCATGTTTATCAATGTAAACATATTGCAGCGGTTGTAAACACATCGCGTCGTTACACTCTTGTTTTCTTACAAAATGGAAGCAGTTTCATTATTTTCATATTACATAATATTATCCCTCATAGGTCATTAGGACAATATAACGCGGGCAGCGTTTTACTCCTGAGTAAAATATTAAATCATTCTTTATTATGTATGATTTTAAAAAAATAGTAACTAAACTTTCGTATTAAATTTATCTTTCGCTATCTTTAAAACTAAATTATCGGTAGTATTACAATATTATGGTGATGATGGTGATAAAAATATGTGAAATATATCTGGTGCCTTCAAGAGGAGCGTGAATAGGCACTTAATTACCAAACGGGTATCATCTTTCGATCACATCATCACTGCGTCTGATGGGATCCAGGTTAAGCTCTAATTTAGTTTTTTTTTGTATAAAAAACTCGCAACCGCTTCGACAGTGGATACATATAGAACAACTGTGTCTTTTGTCTATGCATATAGAACGATAGTAATCTCTCGTATCTGCAGTATCGATTCAGTTAGTTGCTAATGTGGATGTAACAGCACACAATGAACAGCTAATTAAATAAAGATAAGCTCGACACGGGGCTCAGTTGCGCTCGCGTGACGGCAAGTGCGTGCGAACTGCTCACCGTAATGTTTGCCTTTAACTATGCACAGTAGACAGAAATTATTCAACAGCCAATTCCTTTAATGCTCTTTCTGTGTCTAAATGAAGTGCCAATAGGCTAATGGTTAGTGGTTACGATTTACGATCACATGGTCGTAGGTTTGAATCCCGCTATTGGAATATTTTAACATAGATGTATAGCTTGGTAAGAGTGGTACGAGAAATATTAGTAAAATTAACAAAAACCCCATGATGATACAAAAAACTGAGGAACGTTGGTATTGTGTAATTTAATCTAATGCATGCACATTATTTTTAAGATATCTGCGTGTCCTTTTTATAATTGGTAGCTTATTTTAAATGTACTAATATTTCGAACGGTACCCAGTTCACTTAACCATTGCACTATTGACGGTTGTAGCAAGATCTGCAAATGCAATTGTTGCATCTTTCGCGTGTATATCTTAGTTTTATATTTCAATATAAATTCGTAGCTTGACTGATATAATATGAATATTTATGAAACGGCCGGCGCCCAGCTCTCTGGTCGTGACTATTTCCATACTTATACAAGAACTGAACACTAGTCGGAAATTTGGCGCGCAGCATACAAATTTAAATTTTAAATTCCTGTTAACCAGTACTTTAGTGTTTTTTGAAAGATAAATTCACAATAATATTATTAGTAACAAATACTAATAAACAATTGAATGTGATTATTAATTCTTAGGATCTAATTGTCAAGTATAACCTAACCAAGAATATCCTGGCCATAGAGCGCTTTAATCGGCTTTTTTTATTACGTTAATTTCTAATGAACACATTGAAATTAGTTCCATATTTTTCCGCAATGAAATTGTCATTGTTAACTCTGAATTAATTACTTAATTTCTATTTTCTCTGAATAAAACACAGTATGTATGTAGTAGTAAGGAATATTTTATTAACAATTTTAGGAATAGAAATTCTAATATATCTGCAATAAAAAACTGTATTTGAAAAAAGTATTGGATTTTTTGTTATTAAAAGCTGTCAACTATAAACAAATTTAGTTTAGCCTCACAACTAGAGCGTGGAAATCGATGGACCGTGTGTAAAAAAAATTCACCTACATGAGAGAGCATTTTGCTCTTACGTCCATATTAAAATATATTTCAGTTTTTTTTTAATGACATTAACAACATACCACAATCTCTGATCTATTAGCTAGAGAAGTTTAAACATTTCTAAGTGGGACTGTCCTGTTCAAAATGAATTTAGAATTCCTTCTGGTATACGTTTTCTCTACTTTAAAATACTATCGTTTTTAAATGACATTGTAAAATACATTTACGTGCTTAAGTGTACATGTAAAGTTTTTGTTTTTACAGTATCGTTGGAACAGAGCACATAAAGTTAAATGGCTGTTTTATTAAGATAAATGACTGGAAATGCGCTATCGCTCCTTGAGGCAGCGGACACGGGAGTAGCTTTCGTTTATCTCAAGTTACACTAGATTTCGTTCGATAATTCTCTTCAGTATTTATACTGTTAGTATGTTTTGTAAGATATAGGATCATATATCATAGAGGTGATGATGAAGATGATGTAGTGTACTTATTCATCATTTGTGTATCTGTCAATATTTTACATATTTACACACTCGTCCGTCATTAATATTATATCATACATATAACATACACATGCACACACGCTAGTTTATTATTTTTATTTTTATTATTAATATTTATGTAGACGGACGAACACATTCATTTATATACATGAAGCGAGCGCGCACGCACAGCGCTCCAAACGGCCAGCCGCGCCGCCGCAGCAGCAGTAGCAGTCATCGCACCGCTAACCTACGTACTCTGTACTCGTATTCACTCCATTTTTTCGCCGTCGTTTTTGTCCTTTTTTTCGTGTCGTGTGTGTTAATTTGTTAATCTTGTACTATAAATCTTGTATGTGTAAATAAACATACATTTAATTATAGTGGTTGTTATTATATCGTCATCTACGCAACATAACCTCAACGACTATAAATCAAATTTATAAATTTTAAAAGTTGTAGATAATTTAGTGCACTTATTTGTAAAGAAATTCTGAGATATGCGAGAAGTCAACCAATCTGTATAGAGCCTGCATAACCACATAGTAAACCAACTAACACCAAATTTAATCTCAAGTAGAGTAAGCTTCGATGATCTCGGAGAGGACGCTTATATGACGACTTGTACCTAACTGTTATAATAAATTTTAAAAGATTATTGAAAAATGTATATCTCCTTGTTCAATGCAATTCTCTAATTATTGGAACATTCTTTAAAACAATGTATTGAGACGTTTAGTTCGATTCAAATCAATCAATTACCAATGAATTATCAGCTTGTATTATGTCTACATATAGCTTAATGAATTCATTGTTCCAGAATTAATTATACGTGATTGAGGAACATGCTGTTAGTGTACATGATTTTGTATTAACTATGCAAATCATATAAATACAAGTTCCTGATTAAGCTGCTGTAAAGACAATAATTGAGGTGACATCCGATGTCCGGCAAAAAATGTAGACATGAAATTTTAAACATTATCATTTGAATAATTATTCTAGATTTCTTGTCATTTATACAAATGCAAATATACCTTGATTTTAGTTCATATTTCACATAGAAGTTATCTTTTTGTTACAAAACATAAACATAATTTTCACTAAGTACTACTAATTCGTGTTTATCTTCTAGATTGTAGAATATAAACAATGTTTGTAATAGTTCATTATGGTAGCGGCTCTATAATACTTTCCGGTAAAAGTCCATCTGTATCGGTTAGTTCAATAAATTGGCATTAGCGGCCGAAGCGGTCCGTTCGCGGAGTTCATTTGTTAATGAAACAAATGAATATCCCTTATGTACAGTCGATTATACTGCAGCTAATGTTTTATATTTAACTCACCTAAGCCCATTGTTAATTATTTGTTCAATTACTTTATTATTTGTAGATATTTTGTTTACATAATAGTATTATATGAAAAATATGTCGCCGTTCTTCACAATATTGTTAAAAATAACCATTGACTAGTAATATATTACGAAGTCGCGATATCAAATGCGAAACAAAAATAATAGAAGGCACTCTCAATGAAAGCACAAAGTTTGCAGCAATAAGTTTGAAAACAATAACCAATAACACTGAGCTTCAATATTTGTTGGTGGAGATATTGAGAGCTTCAAGAACGCTTCCGTTGCTTGTTTTGTTATTTAAACATGTTGTTTGCGGAATTAAAATATGGAACGAATTTGTTTATTCTTTGAATTTTCATTTATTAATAGCACAATAGTTTTGTAGTGAGGATATAAAGAAATGAGATTTGTGACAAAGAAACAGATGATCTTGTGAACGACTATCGGCCACATGACTGACAACGTTCCAAAAGAACTGAGTTACCCAAGTACATGGGACAAGGTCAAGGCTACAGAAGAGAAGAATGAGACGATACAGATATGGAGAAGAAAAATATTTTTATTGAAATACATCACTGTCTTCCATCTAGCGCCCGAAATACAAAAGTGTTGGAGAACAAGGAACCATCAGTAAGGTAATGTCGAAGATTGCACTTACGTCCCTGTAAGCTTAGCCACATCTGCTTTAAAATTCGCAGCTCATAAAGTTAAAACGAAATGGCAATTTTATTGAGAAATATGTGCACGGAATTCAAGTGTGGCAACGACGCAGTAATATTGTAGAGGCGGATCGGTCCCCGGTGCGGCATCAAGCAGCTGAGTGGCCTTATTGTGAGCTGCAGCTCCAATGGAAATTCATTCCAGTCTTGTGCGACGTTTTCCGCTACTAAATTTTGAATATTGCGTACGTTTCGTCTAGACAGTCGCGTGTTTGTTGAAAAATCTGTCACAGTCCGCTAGAGAATTTTAATAATTTTATGTTGGTTCTTTCGTTTTCTACGACTTTGTATAATATAAAATTCTCGTACAATTTTTTTCTTTTTATATAGAAGTATTAAAAGTGAGTAGTTAACCATGATAGATAATGTGCGTTACTTGTCAACTAATTATGAATTTAAAAAAAAATGTTTACATTTTTAAACTGTAACGTAAGTATTTGTTGAGCTGTTCGATGTCAAAAGTTTCGTATAATGTGACAGCATTTCCTTTGAAACATTTTTTTAAAAACGTTAAAATGTAGATATTTTGAGAAAGATTGTCGAATGTTTGAAATTCCTTTGGCCTCATCTTCAAGAATTGTTCGCATTCATGTAAGGACAAAGCATTCAACTAAGATGAGGATAGCATCTCATATATTTTCGGGTCGGTTCTAAGAATTTGATGCTATTGTAACGGTTCTACGTGAAAAGCTTCCTCGTTCCGAGACGTTTTTAGCTTCAACAATTGTGCTCAAACTGTTTTAAGTCACGCTTCCCGATTTCATTAAAATACACTTAAATATATTTCGGGAACTATGCTTTTAAGCTGTTTTATTTACGTCATCACGTATTTAATATTGTATACTGAATTTATGGACTCGTACAATACTTGTGCTATTCTATTACGTTCGTTAATATGAAACTAAGTTGATAATATAGGGGCATTTTCTAAAACAGTTTGTACCACTTGTAAATATTTCGTGCTCCTAATACTGTGAGTTAAAATATGCAATTAACTGTTTCTAGTTAAAAATATGTATTCATCGAAAATGGTATAAAATGCAAGCATTTTGCGTTGAAATATTACTAACAACCTTAGTACGATGACACTTAAAGTGCTACCGCCAGTAAAAAACGTCTGGAGTCTGCCAGTATTTTCTAATACCGCGTAGTGTTCTCGTTTATACTAAAGGGCTCATTTGAGCGCGGGTATCGTTGACCTGTAGTGGATAAACTCTTTTTTTTTATATTTCATATTGAATGTTCATAAAAGTTTACCTTTATTAATGCATACTTTTCTATTAATCGTTTATAAACAAGGAAGCTGTCGCTTACGACTCCGTCGTTGCACACTTATAAACTCAGTAAATTGCTTGTTCCTTCTTCCTGACTATGTTCTATATGTATACCATTTTATGGGTAGATACGTTAAGCTATTTTAAAGATACCTGGTAACAAACATCCATCCATCCAAATATACTTTTGTAATATTAGTAAGACAAACAAAAACGCTCTGTACCTTGTTTGTATTTAATGTCTATGAAATATTTTACGAACACTTTTAATTTAAATGAATACATTAGAATGACGTTCATTGTAACAATAATATATTAACACTCATTTAGTCAAAGGTTACAGGAGTAGTGTCAACATACAAAGCGAGAACACTACAATCTATTATTAATTGCTTCGGCATTCCATCTGATTGGTTACAACTCAAAGAGACCGATACATGTGTAATATTACGCCAACATTAAATAAGAGTTGAACAATACCCGTTTGTTATGTAATTCGAGTTACCACAGAACTATGATTACCGCATATTGGCCGTACTCGTAAGTTCTGAGTCCTACAACACAATCTCTAAGCAAATACCATGATATGTTTTCCTTTATTCATATAGGTTTTAATCTTTTGCTCGCGACTTTCTTAGAGAGGGATTAAAAACAATAAAGTAATCTTTTTTGCTGTTATTTATCTCTGTGCTAAATTTTATCCAGATCCGTTTAGTCGTTATGGAGTTATCTGCTAACAGATGTTTATTCATTCTTGTTTGTAGTATTTGTATGATTATGAACGGTTTAGAGGAAATAGTTCTATATAGATTTTTGATGTTGTAAAAAAATAACAACAAAAATAAACTTACAAATACGCTGTGTTTTACTTAAAAAAATTGATTAAAATGCTTCTAGTCAAAATAAAGTTTGAATTAAAATTAATTGTTACAAATTTTATATTTAATTAGATGGAATCAAGACATGTTTTTAACTGTTTAACTAATTCATTTTTTTGTAAAAGTTTTTCTCGTGAATAATTTCGTAGAAAAAAACTTTGTTATCCTAGAAAGAAGATAGTGTTACGAACTGAGAAATGTAAGTCTTGAAGTTAGTATTGTAATGTAGAAAGGTCGACGCTACTTGTGCGCCAGTTTGAATGCAAATGGTGCATCTTACATCGTTATGTAGATACCGGGGTCGTTAAAGTGTTCTGTTTCAGAACTGCAATGTACTTAGATCTCTAAGCAACCTTAATACGACGTATACTGGTGGAGTTAACTGGGACAATTGTCGAATTACCTATGTTTACTATTACGTTAGTAAATCTAGTTTACTAATTGCGTTTGAGTTTGTGTATTGTGTTCTCACTGATTATATTGAACAATTTATGTTTTTTTAATTATATTATTCATTTACCAATATCACAATGACAAGATCGTACAATATTATACGCATTTAAAGGTATGTTGAACATTGTCTGTTATATAATATATCTTATCTATATAATACATATGTTGAGTGACCTGTCATTAGGTAACAGCAAATGCTGCAAGTTCAAAGTAATAAAAAATTCGAATAGTCAGTCCTTCATATATTTAACATTTTTCATATGTAATTTATTTAATTTCAGGGTGATTATAATACTTTAATTTTTTGTGGAAATCACTGGAATTTATTTCATGCCAATTTAGCCTGGACTTCGCCTGCTTTTGACCTTTGTAAACCAGCCGCTGGTTTTTCCCTTTTCTTTATAAATAAATATAAGTGTTTTCCGTTTAAAATATTAGTATGAACATTATCACTGCTATGTGATGATGATATTTTATATGGTACTAAAAGTATAGTACCTGCAGTCGAAACTTTTATTCCACGTCGTTTATATAAAGAGCACCTACGAGATATAAAAGTAAATGTGGGAACGGTAAATTGTAGAAAATTTTGAAGCGACGCTGAGACATCTAGAATCATAAGGGCAATATCCACGACGTTCGATATCTTATTCAATGACGCTGAAAGCCGTCAAGGGCATTTTTCTTATGTTCTATGGCACACTTTTCTTCTATAGTAATGAATTTTGAAACGCCAATGGCCTACTTGTTAAGGGTACGGACAACTTATCTAGCGGTTATGCGATCGAATCCCGCCATTCGACTATCGTCGTGGACCATATCCTAACACAAGTTTTTTCGAGATTACCAGGAATGGTTAAAAGAAATAATAGTAAATTAACAAAAGTCGACTAATATTTTTCTTTAAAAACAATTGTATGTTTTTTTTTTAATATTGTCATCGTTAAAATCAAATTCGATGACGAGATTGTGAGCTCAAAGAGCTTTTTTTTTTCTCTTACATAGACATAATCCTGTAAAGGCACTAAGTAGTTTCACGTCAACATGTGTTAGAATTGTAAATTATTTCTTAGTTCCAATATTTTCCGCCTAGACAATAATATATATGGTTGGCTAACAGTTTAAAAATAAATTAAAAGACCAACATACTTTAGATACATAGGTTAAAAATGAAAACAAAGCAGTGTTTTCAAATTGAGTGTTTCATCTTGCAGCCGTGGCGCCGCAACGTCAAAGGGGTGGTTGTGGTGGGGGGATTATATCGGATCTCGTTTAGAAATTAGAATGTCGACAGCTGTCGCGGCGACCAGACGTGATTGATGCGACTGCGGAAGCCTGCTACATACTGGTGCCTACATACTGGCTTGTTTCACTAATATACTGAATAAATTTAGTGTAATTAAATTGTCAACATAACATGTTTTGAGTTTTTAGTAATTTAACGATTTCCTTTCACCTATGGTACGATGAAAGGATAAAATTACATTTTCTCTTATATACCCGTCCATTTGGAAAGCTTTGTAGGTATTCCAGTGTCATTAAATAAACTAAAATAATTTAGTACGTACATTAACAATACACAACTGTAATTAAGCCAACATTACACTTGGCAAAGTTCTCGCGGTTACATTCTGCTTGCAATTTGTGGTGACACCTAGCGACAATCTTACGACTCAAGTTACACTCGTGCTGTCTGTGTCGACTCAAGGATGTCGCTGTGAAAGAAAAACAAGCACTATACGTCAAGACAGGCTTGAATAAAAAATAAGGTTCGTTGTTTAGAGCTAAGGAGGCTGACGTTCTCGTCTGTTTGTCTGTCTTACCGAACAAAGCTACATATTTCACTTCTGAACACATCGCGACCCTTGACTCGACTAGTTTCTTATTTTCGTTATTTGTATTTCTCAAGTCTGAATATTTGAGCATTACTTAAACAGTTCTTTAATGTAGATTTAGTAAAGGGACCTCCTTAGTGACGAATAAGCAACTCTGAGCAGGTCAGTTTAGTGTATATTATTTACTGTTAAATTTGGATTAGTAGAGATGTTTTAAAATAAAACATTGAGATATTAGAAGCTTTTTGATGCATTTCAATATGTCCATTTTCCATTTTATGAATAAATCCCTTTTATCTGCTCCAATGAATTTTAAAATCTGTCCGTTATATTTTTACTAACCGAACATATTGCAGTGCGATGCCGTGAATCACGAATTTACGTTACTACCAACGTTTTGTTTTTCAATTCAACACCGAGTATGTTGGTTGGCTAAAGCGAAGTGGAAAACGAAATTATCGTGGAATTAATTAATATGTGATTTGCATTTGTTATTTATAACAAAGAAAATGTTATATTATTAAAAATTTTCTTGAGACATTATGACGATTACCACAGTATATATTATAATCTAATTAAAATTATTTTACATTTCAATGATCGAATTGTTATTAGTTAATTGAGTTTATTTCTTATGTAGTAAGCGGTCGTTCACACAAGCATGTAAGCTGGTGCCGTAAAACTTTCTAGTCTGGCTTATAAGCCAGCGCATTCGATCGCGCTCGCATGAGCTTTACTTATGCATTACTCACTCCATGCACTCACATTAATGCCGAATGTACATTTTCTGTCTTGAATTTATTGTTTGCGGTTCGAATAAATCGATATTCATAAAAAAATAAGAAAAATTTTACACAGGTCTGTGTATTTTTTTTAAGTATAAAAATATATTTAAGATTTTTATTAATCACTAATGTTTCTTGTAACCATTTCAGGTAAGCTTAAAAAAGCTTGTGTTAGGTTGTCGTTCACCGTTATAGTCGAATACTGTGATTTGAACACACGAACGCTAGATCGATAGTCCGTACCTTGAACCATTAGGCTATTGGCGCTTCATGTAATTATTTTGAGCCTGTTTAAACATAGATGAATGGTAGCAATAAAATCAACAATATGTTGACACGTACAAACGATAACGTAGCTCAGATCATGAACTTAAACATGTCTGTTTTACTATTTCGTCAGTGAAAGCCGAGTCAATAATTGCGTTCGCTATTAGACGTGCGCATTCCACGTGATTAATTATGTTTGTATTTCATTACTGTATACAAACGAGAGCTCGGTAATACAGGCTGTCTGCTTGTTAAATAAAGATAAATTGGAATAGCGTAAAGGTCAATACTGTATTCGGTAATATTTACAGAAACATTACGATACGTTTAAGAATGTTATTTTAACTATATAAATGAAAACGGATACACTCGTGCGAGGAGACAACGTGAGTTGTTCATAGTGTACACTTCGACCAACTACTCCCTAGTCCATCGGATATCCTTTAGGGTGGGTGGGTCTGGTATTATTTTCCATTCCCAACCTATCTCCCACTGATCATTAAATGCTATTGCATTTTGTTTTTTTTTTTTAATATTTAAATAGCTTTTGTGATTGATGACTTATCATTATTTAAATCCAGAGAACGGTATTGATTGGACATTTTTAACTAAAACACCAACTATCTTTTGTCGAGACTGTAATAGGTCACGTAAAAAGAAATTTCACAGAATTGTAACTTTGTTCTCGTAGGAATAATTGAGCAAGGTTTCGTTTACTTTATAAAGTGAACGAAATGTTTAATGTCTCTATTGAATCTTTTACAATGTAAGTTTAACTTTACATATCATTATATAAATCTTGGTCAGTGAGTGTTCTCTATATAGTTTATTATTATGCTGTAGAGATAAGTAGTTTAATAGGTAGAGGATGGGGGGGGGGGTGGAAACTTCTGCGATTTCAATGCAAATGTTGCTTCTTGCTTCGTAGATTTGCCCCACTGCGGAATCGTGTGGCTGGAAGATCACGTATACTTTACTATGTGACTATAATTATTCACTTAGAGAGAATTTTTGTTATTTTCCTTACGTTAATTAGTTTTTGTCTATTAATTACAACACTAAACGTATTAAATAGTTCTTAATTAACTTCTCTTAACCCTTTCAGTGCTTTGATAATAACTTAAATTTCTAAAGGCGATAATACCGTGACTGTAAGTGGTATTGAACTGTTAAATACCTTCGTGTGAAAGTACCATCATTTTGATTTAGTTCAACGAATACCCGATATATTTTTAATTATATATGGACACATCTATTACGTATGATGGGATTTAAATCGATCGCTTATAAAAGTTTGTCATTTAGACACTTGACACGTCCTAGTTTCACGTGTCAATTATCTCATATAAAAAATTCTCATATCCAGAACAAAAATGGAGATTATTTATTCTATGTTTACGTTTCAGTATTGCTCTACTATTAACTGGGACATTAGCAAATATATTACGTTGTAAACATTTATTTTTAACGAAGCGAAATCACGGTTTAGTCTTTACAATTGTTCCCACTTATCCGTACTTTCGTTCTTGTCCGACACCCGAACAATGTGTTCAACTGAGTCAGAAATTGTTATTAATATAAATTCAACAGTAAACGCGGCGTGCACAGTTTCCGATGCTCGGCTATGTTGCAAGTTTGTCGAACAATTGTGCTTGAGTTTCACGGATTGTGTTTCCAACTCATTAGCAAACTTGCTACCCGGGGCGAGTCCCTAGGATCCGCAAACTTTGAGCACAAGTGACCTACGGATTGCATACTATATTATCAAATTTATATGAATTATTTTAGCAATATGTTTTTGCACGAGAACACGACCAAGACACAATAACTAGAGTCCGGCAGTTTGTCTAGTAACAACGCAACAGTTTACATGTCCTAATCGCTAACCGAATATTGTCTATTTAAGATTTGTATAACCAAATCATGCTAATGTTTTAACAATTCATCTTCCAAATTTAAAATGGCGACGTATTCTCAATAGCAGATTGTAAGAAAATATTGATCATATTACACTCGACATAAATAAGAAAAATAATAAGGAACAAATGCATCCCTACGTGTAGTTCGTGAGGGTGCGGAAGGACACGTGAGGGTCGGATACAGCAGGGGAGGAGTTATACGGGCGTAATTCGGAAGTCCGACAACGCTAGATTGCTCGCAAGTATTCTAATAAGGAATGCAAGGACTTTAGAGACATCCCAGTGTTGCCATCATTTCAAAAAAGATATATTGTAGTAATCTTTTTAGTAAATTTTAATGTAAAATAACTCGCATATATGACAATACTGTACAGTTATATCCCTTCACGGTGCTCCACTTACAACGAGGTACCAATAAATAGCTGCGTCCTATTGGTTATTATTTACGCATCGTCGTCTAAATGCATACAAAACTTTCAAATGATTGAAGGTACACGTCTTGCTTACGTACGTATTAATACGCCATCTCACAACTCTGCTTACGTACGTATTAATACGCCATGTCATACTACTTATAAAACGGCTTAACTCACGTGCAAGTACGTAGTCGGTACTGACACCGAGTATAGTGAAATGTCTCACGAAAGTTTTAATAGTTTAATACGCCATGTGTTTTGGTACCTCCAGTGGTGATAGACGTTAGGAATATTAAGGTTACTTGTTGGTAATTAATAGTATTTATTCCCTGGAGATAATATAAGTAACATCAATACATATGTGTAGGGTATTATCAAAGTTTTTGCGGAGAAAAATGACCGGTTGGTACTTTATTAGTCGGCGGGATTGCGGCCTAAAGTTATTATTACATGCCCGTAGTTTGGACAAGCCCGTTGTAGGTTTACTGCGGAGAATGAAAAAGTTATGTAGCGGTAGAATAACTTGTTTACTGTTCTTTTTAGAGCTATCTCCATAAACAAGCTCATAGATTTCCTAGGCTTTTGATGACCGTTGTACGAGTAGTGTTCATTTGTTTTCACCTTAACTGTAAACTAAATTTGTTACTAGGTTTAAATTTTTTGTTTGATAAGTTTAAACCACTACGTTATTACGTCTCGAAATGTACAATGATTTAAATAAAAATTTATCCGTTGTAATCAGTTTCATTTAAACACAATAGACATGCTTTTTTAAATTTCTCCTTACGGAATGATAAATTGATTTCGAATAAATGGGAAAGTCGTGTATTAATCGATCGAGTAATCGTTTATTGTTGGAAGAGAGGGTACGTTCTAATTTTGTAAATACAGATTGTTTTTGTAAACACGAATTAACGCGGGGGAGCCGTTATTATTTACTCTTTTCATTTTGACGTAAACAAAATGGATAACTCTCTTACATTTATAAATTAGCAGTATTCTTGTACTTGGATCTTGTAAAAAATATCATACATATTTTGGGTGTCACCAATAGAATCATTCCGTTTTAATCTAAAGGGGAACGCGTGTCCCAATCGAATTGAGTCTGCTAGCAAATTGCACAGTTCCCGTTGAGCAGCTAATAAGCCGAATGGGGCCCTCGATTTCCTCTGCTTATCTTTCGCTATTTGGGAACCAAGGGTCGGATGGCGTAGATGATTTATTAAAATTATATCATTTAGTTAAATTCACTGGTTATTGTAAATTAATATAATTATCGCTTTGTAAGATTATTTAGATTGCAATATATAAAGAAAACGGAATCATATTTTCCTAATGTCGTCTTTTTATAATGTATTTGGTCACAAATTCGCTATGTAAAACTAGCTTCAACTGCTAACTATCTCTTTATCTAATTTCGCTATAAGTGCATATGTATTTATAACAGTAGGTTACGTTGATACAGGATATCGACACTGATAAGAGAGAATAAGAGTTGCTTTGGTAGTGGAAAGCTATGGTCTATAGAACAATAGCATCATAACAGTATTGCTAACAATTACTGTAATATTATTTGCTTTGAATGATTATGACGTCACTATCCGAATGCGATACAAAGGGTGTTCCTATATTTTACGACTTCAATGATCTCGTTATGTGTCAGTACCGGCCCTTAGTTTTCAATGGTGCTATTGTTTTACTAGTAATTATATCTTACCCATATCCTTAATGTCTCTTAATTTCTTAATAATGGAAGTCATTTGAATTGATTAGAAATGTATTTAAGCCCATACAAATATATACTAGATACAGGGTGATATGGGAAAAACAAATACGATTTCACATTTGAGTCACACGTCGCGCTGCGTACCATGTTTAAGTATGTTTAGACTTTAGACACGAAAAAACTAAATAATATCTGAAGAAGGTTAATGTAGATTGGTACCTATATTTAAACAAATTGTTAAAAGTAAGTGAAGTTAACGCGTGATGAAGTTAGAAAGAAGATTTACTTAATTTAATTACGAGACGGTCCGTTTAATAGAATGTTCACCTTGTCTGACTTCAGTGTTTTTATTACTCCAGACTATTTACAATTACTTATATTACTAACTATAAACAAGTTGACTTAAACTATTAAAACTTTCCAGAGACATTTCACTATACTACTATATAATACTATAGCGCGTTCGCGGCCCGTCCCAATCCCACTCACCCTGGAGAAGCACCCCCGATGGGCTCGAAACTAGTCGGTACCGACACCGATATACACGTGAGTTGTGCCCTTTTATAAGTAGTAAAACAAGTTGACTATGTAACTTTTTATTTACTCATTAAGTATTTTGAAGCATGACTAGTTTCTTTAGGCCTAATAAGTAACGGAAAGATTGCGTGAAATGTAACATGATTGCGACGTAAGAAAATAGAACTAAGATTTCGATGATGAAAACCTAATGTGTCAATAATATAATGGGAGAGGAATAGTGTGTAAATTACTGAACTAGTCAGGTCTAACATAAACTTACATTTTAAAGATGTAACAAATCTATTAGTTGTTTTTACCACTACCTCGTTAGTATAACTGGCTTCAGTTTAACCTTGCCGGCCGCAGTTGCTTGCTATGGTTTCCTTAGCTCATGTTACACTTTACAACGCGCCGTTACAACACTAGCTACATCTAGCGGCATAAGAAGTAAACATTTGATGAAATCAAATAGTGACAATGATGAATTATTTAGTTACGCTCGACCTGTTTGATGGTTATTTAAAACTTAAGATAAATTGATATAAATGACATAAGGAACGTTGTGTCATAGTTATAATATATTTAAATTATTGCACTAAGGGAATTCATTCTGTTCTCTGTGTATCATTAA
>JAODUI010017096.1:0-10001 GCA_027563995.1 Papilio gigon | reverse complement strand
TTTAAATTTGTAAAAAACAGTAACAAAAAAAAGTACAACATTATCTGTATAAAATGTTTAGAGAAGTGTTTTCCAGGGTTATCACGAATCGTCTCACTCGAACGCTTGATGAGTACCAGCCACCGGAGCAGGCTGGGTTTCGAAAGGGTTACAGTACCGTAGACCCCATTCACACCCTCAACCATGTTATACAAAAGTCTACAGAGTACGCATCTGCCAATCAGTGTGGCTATTGTGGACTACGAGAAAGCCTTTGACTCTACCGAGACCTGGTCAGTTCTGGAATCCTTGCAGCGATGCCAGATATACTATCACTATATCGCGGTGATGAGATGTCTCTATGATGCCGCCACGATGACCGTGCACATCCAGGACAGCCAGTCTAGACCTATCAAGTTGCAGCGGGTTGTTAGACAGGGAGATGTCATATCTCCGAAACTGTTCACCGCTGCACTTGAAGATGTTTTAAGACGCTGGACTGGACAACACGCGGAATAAACGTCAATGCTGAGAATATCTCGCCCCTTCGATTCGACGATGAGATTGATGAGATTGATCTCAGTCGTATGCTCAACGTTCTCAATGCTGCTTCCCGAAGAGTGGGGCTACGGATGGTTCTTGACAAGACGAAAGTCATGTTCATAAGAAAGTCATCACGGGTCCAGTTACCATCTTGCCAGTGCCAGTGCCATCATCAGGCCAGAGAAGTGGCAAAAGACTACGTCTACCTCGGTCAGACCATACATCTTGGCCTGGATAATTTGAACAAACAGATCGTTAGACGCATACGACTGGGCTGGGCGACCTTTGGGAAATTTCGTTCCATCGTCACCTCGAAAATACCTCATTGCCTGAAGATGAAAATCTTTAATCAGTGCGTCCTGCCCACAATGACTCACGGCGCGGAGACCTGGACACTGACAGTGGGACTGGCCCATAAGATTAGAGTCGCTCAGCGGGCGATGGAGAGAACTATGCTCGGTGTTTCTCTAAGGGATAAAATCCGGAACGAAGTTATTAGACGGAGAACCAATGTGGACGACATAGTTGTCAAAATCTGTAGGCTGTAGTGGCAATTGGCTGGTCAAATCTGTCGGCCAGCGACGCCAGGTAGGCTAGGGAATTGCTGGAGTGGAGGCCACGGTTGGGAACCAGGAGTGTGGACCGACGGCTTGGTGCCGATGACAGCAAGTCGTTGGGTGCGGCAAGCGGAGGACCGCATACCGTAGAAGGCATTGGGTAAGGCCTATGTCCAGCTGTGGACAGACAAGGGCTGATGATGATGATGATGATAACGATGATATAATTTTAAAATCTTCGTAATAGGCAATTGAGAATAAGACCTCTTACAAGTATACATTTGAAGATGTAGTAAGTTTTCAAACTTCTCGGAAGTGAAGCTTGTTGCATCTTGAACGTTTAACTGAAAAGCACTTCATATTTTAAGCCTTTGCTAATTAGCTAGAGGATCAGACATTTCAATATTAATATTCGAACAGAATTTCGAATAAAATATGGCGAAAAGACTCCTCTCGACTCGAGACGAGTTTACACAGCACAAGGAGATTACGGCTGATAGAAATAAATTCAAAACGTTAATGATCATTGACGAGAAACGTTTCTAACACCTCTCCCAACGTTTTCAATTTATCGTTGTACATTTGGTTTAAAACCAGAACATTATCATAACTGCCCTTTTCCCTACGGAAGGTCGGCCCAGTATCTACTCTCTCAACCGTCATATTTGAACTTACAACATTCTTACACATATCCTCTTTCACACAATCAATCCACACTTTTTTTTTAAATAGGACATAAGTATGTAACTAGTCTGACCATATATTTATGGTACCTGCTACATACATTTTTTCTTTTTTTCAACTTTTTAGTTATATTGAATTTGAAATATGTATATATTATTAAAAAAACTTTATTACATTTTGCGTCGTTTCACATATTTTTTTCGTGTTCATTATCAAATTACAATACGGAATGACGTCTTAAAGAAAATATGATAGTTGTGACCGCCTTGTGCACAGTGACTGCCTGCCGCCGTCGGTCATTATCCAGACACTTCAAAAGATCGATATCATCCGTATATTCGTATATAGTACTATCAACAGTTACAGAAACACTTCCACTTTCGAAGACGAGATAATGTCGAGTGGGTAGCGTGCTGTTAGAACTACAAAGTTTGTTAATTCTGTTAAAGCCAGTATCCCTCGAAACCTCTATTAGGAAGGGAACATTATTTTGAAGAGAAATGAAAATTCCCACTAGGACTCTGTCAAGTATGATAAAACAAGACCTTGATCTCGGTGCTTAGCACATGCCCTAAATCAATCTTTAGAATTAAAAAGCGTGGATCAATCAAAACGCCTTCTATCGCGGTACGCAGGTGAAAGGCAAAAAAATATCCTCTTTATCTACAAAAAAAATCATGTTTGAATAATAATAAAATAAGCAAAACGATAAAGTGTGCGCTCATCGGTGTTAAAAAGCTACTAAAGTGGCCGGAAAGATAAATGATGACATGATCATCATCCTGCGTCAGTGAGCCACAAAGTTACATTTCTGTGGAAAATTAGTGAAATACTCGAGTAAGTATCGAGATACAGTCTTGTATCATTTTGTCGTCACGTAGCCAAACAGATGGCCAAGGTGGCCATTTAGAATAAAATATCTTTTTTTCATTTTATACTAAGACTAATAAGTAGGTGAAAATTTTAAAAACATTACATTACTATATTTAAAAAAAATGTATTCTAATTTTTTTTTATAGGAGGACGGAGCAAACCAGCGGCGGGACCACAAGAGCGACACCTACAATACCGGAGGAACTACAGATGCGTTGCCGGCTTTTGAGAGAGAGCTACGCTCGCTTCTTGAAGGACGCTAAGTTTTTAATAATATATTTTTTACATATAAAAAATAATCGTGTTTTGGATCAATTCTTAAAATATCAATGGACTTAAACTGTAACAGAACTTATGGCGAGACTAGATATATATTATAATTTTCTATATTTACTGCGGATTATGAATTGTTTAGAATTCAACCTTAATTCTTAATCGGAGAATTTTATTTCATCATCATCATCATCATCATCATCAGCCCCTGTCTGCCCACCGTTGGACAGAGGCCTTTCTCAATGACTTCCTTAATTTTATTCATTGATTAAAAATAGATTTATGCAACTCTTCCCATTCAGTTTAAGTGTCAAATTTCACATTCATTTGTTCGCATGATTTTCTTAGAAAGGGGGTAAAAAATTTCGCATCACGTATCGTCAATAACAATGAAAGTTCGCTATCCATTATTTCTCTTTTTTTTTTAATAATTCTGCACAAAGATATCCGAAAAAAAAAACTTATATTCGTCACACAATAATTTAATACTATAAAAAATTGTAATCGAAAATTTATTTTATAAGTCGTAAAAAAAATATGTTAAACGATAAATGCAATAACTAACAAAGTATTTCGATGAAAACAGTTTAAAGAAGACAATGGTGAACTACTTGTTGCAAAGATAAGCACCTGTTGCCTCAGCTTTGTACGTTTTGAGTCAAAACACGCTTAAAGTATTTTAAAAATAAAGTGTTGAAAAATTTTAATTTTAACTTTTTTATAACATACTTATCTTCTATAATATAAAAATTAATCACTGAATGGGTTGCTAAGCGTAAATCTCGAGCTAAACTGATTTCGCTAATTTTTCACTTAGAATATACTTTGAAGTATGAAGATGGTACGGGGAAAAAAATTTAAAAAATTCCTGAAAATTTTTAAAAACAACACTTTTCTATACTCCCGTACAATCCATTCGTAATAATACATGAAAGTCAATTTTTACATTAAAATCAGAAGAAATAAAAAAAAATACAAAATTCAAAATTGTGTGTTAGGCGAAGTTCATCGGGTCGGCTAGTTGCAAATGAATTATTAGATTTATAAAATAAAATTTTAAAGACAATAATTATTTTCATAAGACAAGTTTAAGACAAATTTAACTTAAAAAATTTTTATTGAGTTAAAAAAATAAATCTAAAATTATCGACATCAAAGTAACTGAAAATTATAAAATTATATCAACACATAAAAAAAAATTATGGTTTGGATCAATTAAATTAAAAACTTAAATTAAATTAAAAACTTAGATTAAATTAAAAAATAAAATCATAGTTGAAATTATTAAATAAGTAATAAAATAATATCCAATTTTATACATCTTACGTAATTTAAATCATGAAATAGCCAGTACAATTTAAGAGAGCTAAACATTTATTTTAATCATATAAAAAAATCATTAAAATCACAACGTTAAAGAAAATTCACTAACCTTTCGAAGACGGATGTAATGGAGGCAGCAACAGCCCAAAAGCGCCTACGCTGACGCGACGTAATCACTCGAAGTGTTACAAGGCCGAGCGTTCAATCGCACCGTAGCGTCGTCCTTGGACCGCTCCGCAAAGCACAGTGTGCAACTAACGGCAGACGCGCGCTCTCCTGTCCCATGGGTGCACTAGATACCTAGCCTGGGAATAGTATGCAATCATGATGCACCCTTTAACAAACCAATCTCAAACGTATTTATGAGCCAATAAAGACAAAATTCAATCGAAATATTATTGATTTTTTAAAAATCTTATTTTGAATAACAGCTGTTAAATGGTGTTAAATTATATTTAATAAATACCATAATGTTCCATCTAAGCAAAATCTGTTATCTCTTTAACTCCTATCCCTTTGATTCGATCTTCCCTTGGTACTCGACAAATTGCTTCTTGTCTCTTTTCTTCATGGGTCCATCGTGGTCTTACTTGTACATCCCTTGCAGCTTATTTTTTTTGTTTTTCATACTTTAAATTATACAATTTTGTCTGGATGATAATTAAGTACTTACCACCTCTTTATGATCTATTTAACACTATTATATTTTTTTTTATAATTAAATGTCTTATCTTACTAACATTATGAAGGCAATTGTTTAGAAGTATGTTTGTTAACACGTTACGCCAATACGGATAAAGGGATGTGGATAAAACTTGATACAGCGTAGACGCTGTTTGAAAGAACACAAAGAGTTCTAAGTTTTTTTTTTACTGCGCGGACGTATTCGCTGACTACAGTTAGTCTAACGATATTTTATAAGGGCATCACCAGACAAGGTGTCTGGCTTGGGCGGTAACGTGACACACCTATTTTCCACAATCTCATTACAGCTCCAAGCGTGTTTGAAGACAAAGGTAATGTTTTATATTTAAATTTTTTCATTCTTTGAAAATGGAGTACTCTAAAAGGGATATGAAAATTCTAAAATCCTTTATGTTTATATGTACTTTCTTCAACGTTATTTTTCACGGCTATTTGTGTTCTTTGTGTCTGGACATTTTTATGTACGGGGTTGCATGTAGTCCATTCGATTTGTGAGATAAAACTTTTTAATACTAATATACCGATTTAAATTTTGTATGGATTATGGATGGTATTAATATTTATACAAAATAATGTCAGTTTTGATGACTCGTCATGGTTCCGGGAACACAGCTATTTCGGCAAATATTTAGAGCAAATGTAAACGATTCCCGTCTGAATGCAGAGCAAACAGATAATTTTTAGGACCTCGCAAAGCGAATATTCATCGTGTAATTTGTAGCAGCAAAATTTTTGCAATAGTTCATTTTTTTTTAAATTCTCTATTTTCCTACGATGTTCAAAATATATCTTTCTTTGTTTTGATAATATGGTTAGCGTTAATGAACTTTTTGTTAATTCACTAAAATTTCTGGTACCATTTCAATTAAGCTCAAAGTTTGGACTAGGATTTTGTTTTACGATTATATTGGAATTGCGGGATTCGAATCGCCGACCACATGTTCGGGCGTATCCTTAACGATTAGACTACTGGCGCTTTATTATACTATACTTTTGTTTCTTAATTAGTACCGTGCTGCCTCATTATTCATTACCCGATCACGGAGGAATCCTTCTAAAATTGGTATGAGAAATCTACACGAAGAAGAACCCCTTGACGTCTCTAAATGAGGCAAAGGCAATTAGTAATATTTCAAGGGGCTGGTCTGGAGTACTTTTATAAGGAAACCCTCACAGCTGTATCCTAGAAGCGAAGGTAGAGATTACGTATTATTTTACTATCGATATAAAATAAATTCGAAGCGCCGATAGCGTAATGGTTAAAACTACCGACCTAGCAGTTGTGGGTTCGAATCAAGTCATTCGACTATTATCGTGAACAATATTCTAACGTCAGCTTTCTCAAGCATAGCAGGAACGATTACAAGAAATATTAGTAAATTAACAAAAATGCTTTTTTTTTCTAATATATATTTAATTTATATCTTTTACAAATATGAGAAACATGTTAGACATTGTTGTTTGTTGTAATAACGCTCTTGTGATTTGCATGCATGAGATCAAAATTGTACTCGTGATGAGATAACCGGGTGATTTGGCTCGACGCCAGGACTTAACCCTTGAGAACGCTTCAAACTCAAATCTCCCGCCGACAAAATTCTACTTTAAGGAACTCGCTAACTTATTGTTGTTAAAAATAAATATTTTTAGATTTTTCAAGTAACAATCAGATTTTATTTACACGGCTGAACTGTCTTTGATGAAGGCCTTCTCCCAGCAGTGGGCGATGAGTGACGAAAATGATGATGATGATGATGATGATATAGGAAAGGGTGCCGTCAAGATTAGAGTGAATAGTTACTAAGTAAACTAGCGGGTACTGTCTTTCACTTAACATCGGTATCATTTTCAAGTGAAGGATAAATATTTGAAAAAGCATACCTTATAAATATATCCTCCCCCCATACATCTAAAGATAAAGCGACGCATCTATAAACTTTTAACTTACTAGACAAGTCTAGTTATAAGTGAACTGATTGAAAATAGCTCTTAAAATTTGGACTACAATTTCAGAAAACATCTGAACGCTTCGGTAGCCTATCGGTTGCAGCCTTCAGTAGTGACGGGTTAGCACTCGGGTTCGATTCCCGGGCCGGGATAACATTTTAGGTATTTTTAAGAAAGCAGTGTCTGTTTTCTTCTTGTGCCTTTGTTAATTAAAGTCTGAGCTTTATCCACGTCGAGACTAAACTAAAAATAATCGAGATGGTATATAAAATTATATCGGAGAGATAGAGAGATGTACTAAATCACCTTTATAATTAATACAAGGAATGTTATTTAGTAGTTAGAAAAGTAAAGCCAAATACGTGCAGTTTTGTTTAGTTTTAACTGAACAGTGGGGCTGAACTATTAAAACAAACGGGAAAAGACAAAACATTAACGGTCACTTAAGTTGTACGCTTTTCAGTTTTAAACCGTCACTTTTAACTGAATAGTTTGACTGTGCTGTTAAAGATGTGCAGCGGGTTAAATAGAAATAAATCACAGTAATGTATGAATTTAATACAGGAATAGCGATGCACAATTTTCAAAAATCAATTTATGCAAAGCCTATAGTACAAAAGTAGGTCAGGAGTTAGAGGGTGAAGTTCGGGAAAGAAGTGAGGGGGTCTTGTGTTTGTAACGAAGCTTGATCTATCCAAAGCAACAAAACAGTGCGATGTGAACTGTACACTGACGTATCGTTTAATTCTAACAAAAATAACAAAAATCCTTATGATTGCGATGTCCAATGATATGTACATTAAAAAAAATCCTATTTGAACTTGTATGTACGTAAATGTTTATTTACATACAAGCATGGAGCTTAATTGGAGTGCTAAAAGAAATGTTAGTAAATTAACAAAAATCTCCTAGTATTTTATAACAGAAAAAAGAAACAAGGAAAGTAAATATGTTATACTTACAATAAAAATTATGCAGATAATTGACATGATTCAGAAAATGGACTTCTAACATGTATATAATATATTACATTATTATGTATATTGTGTACGTTTTATATAATTATGTATTATGTGTATTATTTGTATAATAATATACATTCTGTCCTCAGCGGTATTTCCAAACCGTTACGGCTTAGGGTCCTTCAATAAAAGAGTGAGCGTTTCTCTTAAAGGCCGGCAACGCATCAGCGATTCCTCTGCAGTCGCTGAAGACAGTGGGCGTCGGATCAAATAGTTTAGGCGGTCCGCGGGCTCGTTTGCCCCCTTTTCCTTATAAATATATACATATGAAAACTACTTATATTTCAATTGATGCCTTTACTAACATATGTCAAAGATAATATTATCAATAAATTTCCTGTAAAATCAAATTTCGCCGGAAGCTATCGCCGCAATGAAATACTAAGGCGATTAATATGAAATTACTTTAAAGCTATTACTCTCGGTACAGTTCGGAGGGTGGCAATCAGATGCAGTGGGACTTTGAGTATCAAAAGCGATGTGAAACGAACGCCAAACGTTACGTCGTTAGTCGTCTTGTTTTAACGTTGTACTTCGTCGTAATTAATTCGCACCTATCAATATTATTTCCCGTTTTCAATCATCATCATCATCATCATCATCAACAGCCTTTGTCTGCCCACTGTTGGACATAGGCCTTTCCCAATGCCTTCCACAGTATGCGTGCCTTCCAAAGTGTTATAAAATTAAGTATTTTTTTTTATCAAAGTATTACCAGATTATTATTATTAATTTACTAATATTTCTAGTAACCAATTCCGGTATGCTTCCTATTCGAACCCACGACCGCTAGATCGGTAGTCCGTGCTGTAACCATAAGGTTATTGGCGCTTCGAGTTTTAAATTTCATTATTAAGTAAACACATACGTATTGCTTAATTTGATATTGTAGCAACATTTTGACATCAAGTATAACTAACGATAAACGAAACATGCCTCAAGGCTTTTATAAACTTTCTTATAAAGGCACTTTATATCTTTTTGCTACTGTTAAAATACTGACAAGTATTGTTACCAAGACCACGGCCTGCGGCTGATAAATCATTAAAATAATGCTCCTGTAGACTCTAAGCCTTGTCTTTTGAATTGTTCTGTATCTAAAAAAAATGTTTAAGAAAATTCAAAATAGGAACAATTATTGTTTAATTATAATAATTACACCATTACAATTACGTGAACGACTAAAATGTCTGTATGGAATTTCAAAATAAAATTATCATATCATGATATTACTATTTGAGTTATTTAATAACAATATATTCAAAAATAAAGAAGGAAAGTGAAGGAAAACATCGCGATGCAACCTACACATATCGGCGAAGAAATTCAAAGATATGTGTGAAGTCAACCAACACGCACTGGACCAGCGTGGTTGACTATGACCTAGTCACCCCTAATAATAGGGTATAGGCTCTGATCCCTCGGTGGGGATGTAGCTGATGATGATGAATGAATGTTTGGTTAGTCAATAATTTGTTATATTGCAGTTATTTTTTTTCATTATAATTGTGCTAATATGTTATTGGGATTAAAATGTCAATGATTTATCATGTTAAGGTAGTAAAAGAGCTTGGAGACCTTTACCTTTGCTCGTCTTTTGTTACCGTACCTCTACAAACCCGATAGACCTTTTGACCCACTCGATCCAATTTTCTCAATCCTTTGTTTACCTTTGTCAAGAGTATTCATATTCATTCATTTTTATAATAAATGATAATCGAATATCCTTAAACTGAGAGTCCCTGTTAGTGCGGACGGAGGGAAGTCGTTGAATGAGGAAAGCTGAGTACAGAATACTGTCGAAGTCATTGAGGAAAAACTATAACAAAGACTTATGATTATTAGAAGTCCCATCAGACAATAGTCTTATATCGAATAATAGTTTAATGGGCGAGTAATCATTACGAAGATATATGAAAGTTCACATTGCACCGATTTGGTATAATATAAGTAAATTGGGTTTAATAAAATCTGATCCAGCGGTCGGATGACACGTTTGTACTCTGTTCATAGAGCTGAACTTGCGACAGAAAACGGTCTGTCCTCGGTGGTATTTCCAGACCAGTGTTCCTTCAAGATGCGAGCGTATCTCTTT
>JAODUI010017095.1:0-10028 GCA_027563995.1 Papilio gigon | reverse complement strand
CAAGATTAATTGACTTGTTCCTCTGTTGCCGTTCCTTGATGTTCTGCCTATATTTTGTTCCTCTACTCTTGAATTAAGAATATGAACAATATTCCATCAAAAAATACATCCTAATTAATATGAATAGCAATTTATTAATCTTCAAAATTGCTTTACTTTCAAAAGCAGTGCAACTCATTCAACAGATAATCGGCTTATATCGAACGATCTCTCTTAATGAGCTTGTTATAAGAAGGGTTCAACTATTTGCGTACTAATAGGGTACTAAGAAATAAGGCTTACATCGAGTAACTTTTTCATACTATCTTAATTTCTATAAACGAAGTAAAATTATATTTATAATTAATACTACTATTTACTAATTATAAATATGTGATTTACTAATATTAGAAACGTGAGAATTTGGATGTTTAAATTAATGTTTGTTAGAAGGTACCTTCCAAACTGCTTCATGGATTTAGATAAAATTCTGTATAGAAGTATGACATCGTCTTTAAGAACATATACGTTACTTACTAAGTATTTTTTTACTACCGCGAAGACGATGTAGTAATCAAATGTTTTTTTTTCTGGGCAATGTTTTGTAATGTCATAGAGCCTATGTAAACCTTTGTGTGACTTATTTCTAAGGTTTAGATGATAAAGAATGCGACTATGTACTATCGATATAAGTGCTAAGATGAAGACAAGTGAAGTTGTAGATTGATTGTACGAAAGAGGATATGTGTAAGAAAGGCGGTAGTTCAAATATGAGGGATGATAATAATGAATGGAAGATATATACTGTGCCGACCCTCCGTTAGGAAAATAGCAGGTTGATGATGATGATTCATCCTAAGTTAAGCAACAAATCGGTCAATTTTCTTCATCCACTTTTAGACTACCTTAACTGTCCATACATAACAAAAATTCTAATGACATTTTTTGTAATCGACTTTATCTTAGAACTTACACGATTTTATAATCAAGCGTTTTGTTTTCCCCAAAGTTACTTATTTACTTAATTATTTTTTTTCCTTAATATAATCTTATATCTAAATAACTTTAAGATTTCATTCATAAGTATAGATACATCAGAAAAAGTAAAGTGTATTGACTTTTTCTGTGACAGATTTTTTAGCTATTAATTACAGTAAAAACAATAAGTTATACAGATATGATTCTAACCAAAGTTTTATTGTGAATATTATTCAACAAGAACTACAGTTCAAAATAACTTTCGAGCCAAGTAGCGCCATCTGTTATTAAAACGTACGAATCAACCGTTTACTAACTCACACCCAAAAGTCGTTCGATTTTATATTTCAATTTGCTAATTACACTATATTTCTTGAACGATTTTTAAAATTTTAAATAAATACATATTACGTATTCATTATATTATTTACTAACTTGATGAATGAAATTAATAAAATAATTTTCAGTTCCCGTAAAATAGGTCTGGCGGGTCAGAGAAATTTTTCGGTCTATGCCAATTTTCTCATATTCGGAGCGGGTAGTCCGCGAAGTGAGCCTGTCTACCTCACATAGTGATCTAATTTTATGTTCATTTAGTTTTTTACTACATTTTTTTTTAAATCTAGATATGTATAAAAAAACTGTGCACGCAGCACCGGCGCGCACAGAGGACTGCGCGCAGAGCAACGCACCCACAGACTAGGCAGGCGTATATTTAGATTTTAAACGAGTTTCTAGAAACAATCTCCACATGTCGTGTTTTTAGAATTCCCCATTCTCTGTGCAATAATTGCGCAGGCTTCCGTCCAGCTGTCGTCCAGCTGTCGTCCAGCTGCAGCAGGCGAAGGCTTCTTACGATGATTGTAACGTGACAGAATTTCATATCTCTTTGTTACATGGAAATATTTGTGAACAGTTTTTACAACTTTTTATTGACAAAAACCCAGACTGGGAACGGGACCTTCTGGTAATTTTTATATTAACAGAGGGCACTTGTGTCGTCACAACCACCTCTTATTACAGAGTAGGCAGCGAGCCCCTCAGTGTCGACGTACAGTGAGCTGATGATGATGTCAGTGTCACATTTTTCCATCGGACCTGACAAGTTATTTGGTGAATACCAACAGCTTGACGTCTCGATCTAGACACTCTAATACAGTGGTAGTCAAATAGCGGCCCGCGTAATTTGGAATATATCGTAGAAAAACACCTTTATCAGAAAACAAGAATAATAAAAATAAAGTATTCGAAAAAAAAACCTCACGACTACCGGAGAAACGTGTTATAACAGCTCATAAGAAAGTTAAATTGATCGGTTGTGTCCAGTACTGAGTGCAACAATGTGCGGCCCGCAGTGACACCTCACGTTGTGCTACTTGGCCCCTGGACAGAACAGTGTGACGACCACTGATCTAAATACTCGAACAAGTCCTAAGTCATTTGTTATGTTTATATCAATATGTATTGTTTGTTTATTAAGAAAAATAAATATTAAAAAGTCGGCATGCAGTGTCTGTAGGTAGAGTACGGTGCGGCAATGAACCGCGGCGGGCGTCGACCCCGCTCACGGCCGCACCGCGCCCCTGCCGGCCGGGGACAGGCACACTCAGACAATAACGAACTACACGATAAACTATGTCCATCGCTCTAAGCGGCGCGGGTCGCGGCTCATTGAGTTTAAGATAGGCCTCGGCTCTTCGAGACGTTACAATATCTTCAGTTCAGTTTTACTCGAAAGCATAACCAAAAAAATACGTTTAATTTAGTAAATAAAAATAATGAATTTCAACAGTAATAATCTAACTAGTTTTAAAATGAATCTCTTAAAAAATAATAACATAACCTACAAATCACGTCTCCATGGTATAATTTATCTATTAAACGTCCTTTTGTTCCTTTGTTCTTTTCATATACAAAAATTAAAAACAAACTGCTTTAAACAAACTCAACAACTGCGCGCATGTTTTCCTCTTTCGATAAACAAATGAACCGAAAAGGTTTTGTTTAACCCGCGTGTATTCGACCTTGGTCGAACGGTCGCTGGCTGTCGACCAATATTATTAAAAAGAATAAATAAACCGTAAATCACTATACAATGACGAAATAATTACACAACATATAATATAATCTATAAATAGAGTATTTCGTATGATTTCGAACCAGTTTGACGCATCTTTAAACATAATTTCTTTTTTATTAAGTTGCAACTGGCACACGTCAGAGAGCATAGAACAACAGATTATAAAAATTCATTTGACATCATCGTGATTATTGAATTGCCTGAGTATGAATGAACGTTTGTTTAGAATATTTCATCTTTTAATGTCGGCTTTATTTTATATTTAAAGTAAATACCTATGTTATAATTACAAAGTGCCAGTTCGACTCGGGGGCAGACGTGCGTGCACCGCGCGCTGCCACACTGTTGTCTTTTTTTTCTGTGGCATTGTACAAGCGAAGCGCGTCGCCGCGCCCGCGCCACTGACAGCTCGCGACTTCCATCTTTCTTTTTTGTTTTTTTTAATGTGACGTAGAGTGCGTCACATTCGGCATGCATCTTGCGGCCAGTACGCAACGTCTAACTAATGTTTTTTTGTATTTGCAAAATATCTGTTACTATGGGTTTATATTATAAATATAAATATTATATTATATTCTCAAGTACTCGAATTTATTGAATGATTTTTTTTTAATTCGAAATTACAAAGTAATTGTTGCAAATGAAGCAACAGATAATCTGTGACTTAATCAAATAATTACAAATGATTGAGCGAGGTGGAATTCAACATTTCTTTCCATTATCAGCCGCGCGGCGCTCGCGTGTCGATGGCATTTTACCTGTAACAATGGAAACAAATCAATTAGATAAAAATCATAAATATGCAAATAGACAGATGACGGCAACACTGACAGCGACCAGGATGTTCCCTGTTAATGTTGCAATAGGATTAATTAGCAATAATCTTAGACTAGCTCTGAAAAATATCTGTTCAATGATTCAATACGAATATAGGTAATCGAGCGGTTTGCTGCGATATAGCTGTCCGGTTCCGCTAGAGGCGTCGCGGTTAGTTTTGGCAGAAAATATGTTAAAACATTGTAGTCATAGATGTTGACACGTGTCACACGACAGGACGGCCACGGACGACGCGTGCGGTCGCGGCGTGCCTTAAAAGCTAGTTGCTTTAATGTTTTTTTTTGACAGGATTTAGTTCCACCGGGCGGGTGGTGGAGGCGCAGAGGGCGCCTAGCCTAAACCTCGATTACGAGCAACGAAGCTCGAGGGCTCCCTCAGGAACCTCGGCTCGGGCGGCTGCTCCCACTCGAACGTCTCGTGCGCACTGATTCTAACACGCGGGAACGAACCAATAGGATGCAATTTTTAAATATGTTTATGGGAAAGTCTGTCGGTGTCAGAGCAGGTAGACAACTAATTGCTTTTTACTTTTATGCCGGTGTTTGTTTCTCGTTCGTTAATTTGTGAGAAGGGGCGGAGTTTGCGGACAAGGCTTTGTTTTACCGCGACCGCTCGCGATTGTGCATAAACAAGGACCGTGTGACACTCTGACGTTGACATGATCGCCAAAGGGCTGTTGTAATTGAGTTTGACTTGCAGTCAGCGCGGCGCGAGCGTCGGCGTACGCGGAGTCGAGCGGACATTTAGAGCAAGTCCACCCCGCGAACGGCGGGCGCGAGTAAAGAAACACAAAATTTTCAAACATTACAAGTTCCTACATATCTACAAGGCTGACCTTCCCCATGTTAGGGCGAGAGGAGGACGTGACGCCCCTCAATAAAAGAAATTTAAAAAAAAGTTCCTACACACCTAACCTGTTCCACAAAATCGAGTCTAAAACAAAGTACCCGGAAGCCTTGTGCTGGTGTCAGCTGCCCGCGGTGTGTTCGATATAGAATGACATTTGTAAAATGAACTCTCGATTGCCACGTTCGTCGCGGCATCAACTTTTACGTACTTTCCGTTCCCTGTCGTACGAGGTGCTCGACCCGCTCCGTGATTAGACGTTAGCGCAATACGCGGTCCATTAGACCTCACCTCCCTTAACAAAGTCATGCCCTTCGCACCACAGAGGAGTACAAATGTTTTCTTGCCGCACCAGGGAAGTTGCATTAAGGATGATTTAGACTTCGTTATTCGTTGCGAACGTGTTACACGTCAAACTTGTACGAAATACTCCTTTTATACTTTACATATATGTGTTACAAGTTTTTATAATTTCTTTGTAACGTAATAAGGTCAGAATAAATTATGCACGCGTCTATAAATACACGCACATGTCGGAAACCTCAAAGTAAATTATCAAAAGCTTATAAATCTCAATAAACAATAACTGTATCCGCCATCTTGTTGTGTTTGGCGGCAGTTCAGATGCAGCCGAGGAAGTCCCCCGCCGCCGCGGGCGAGCTCGCCGCGCCGCCGTGCCCTTACTGACGCGTTTAAAATTAATATCAGTATCGTATTAAAAAGATACTTTTAATTTAAGATATATTCCAACACTAGCCATCGCACGTGGCTCCCTCTACGCGGGTCAAAATAAAACGTCAACCTAAGAAGTCATATTGATTTTTTAGACATGAACATACAGTTTGAACCGCCAATAGCCTAACGGTTGTCGACTACCGATGTAGCGGTCGTGTCGAATCCATTCCACTATTGAACATATAAGACAAGCTTCAAGCTCACCTGGTTACCAGAAATGTTAGTGAATTAACTAAAACCTACTAATATTTTAATAACAAAAAACGTAATTCCTAATCATTCGTATAAATACAAACGCGATCCAATAATTTGACCCAAATATATTGATGTGAATCGTGACTTAGGAGTGTGGCAACACTGGAAGCCCTACCAGCGCCGTCCTTGTCGCACTTGCGGGGCGTCCGCGAGCCGCGGCGGCACACGCCGGCCGCGCGCCACACGGATACGATAATCTGCAAAACTATTCTATTTACACTACCTAAGATTCTTTCGAGTCCTTCCCCGACCCTGCACCACGCCAAGTCCTAGACTTGGAGTGCCCTGAGGTCTTTCCAAATCGTTTATCTAACCACACGCGAGGGCCAACGGCGTTGTTTCGGCCGATCAAGTCACTTTTAACACTCCAGCATTCTAAACGGCCAGCCGAGTCCGCGTCCGCGTCACTCATCTAGACTATATCACATAATAATCGGTCGTTGCTTGTCAACAATTAACTAAAAAGTTTGCCTCCATGGTTAAAAACATGTATTTTTTCATTTCTAAAAGGAAAGAATTTTTCCCGCAAAATTCATCACAAGATGGCGTCCGCGGTCCCAATTAAAATGGCAGCGTTTTCCGCGCTGAATGCTTAATCTGCGACCGTGACCCGGCGCCCGGTCACCGGAGCCCCGCGGCCGGGGGACGGTGAATTCCGGGACTTTTATTTCCTAACGAAGCCCTGTTTGCTCTTAAATGCGTCTCAATTTTTACACGGAACGGTATTGAGTTCCGAAATAAATTTTTCCTCGTGTTCCAACATAACCTTCAAGTTTGATCAGAATGGAGAAAACTTGCGCTCGAGAATGTTCGGAGAGTACAGGCTGACAAATCAGTTATTAGAGTCCACGTGCATGAGCTATAGCAGCTGTACTCACGTCGGAAACAAGACAAGTTTTATTATTGAAATCTAATTGAACAGGCTAAGTCGCTCATTCCGATTTCAACGCGCCCGTTCATGTCACTGACAGTTAATTCTATCTCTATGATTAGTTCGGGTCCTCACCACCGCTAATAAACACAACGGTCAGCGCCAAAATGGCGGACCTCAAATATGCACAAATCACCACGGTTTTATCCTGTCCAGTGACTTATAGAAGTCAATGTTTGAAAACATCGTTATGTATTTATTTTAAGTTTCATGTTTTCGTTATTTTTTAAATGTTCAAAGTCAAATTAAAAAGTTATTCGGCTTCTAGTCAAAATGGCCGACACCAAATGACTGCGCGTTGACTATTTAGCCGGAGATCAATATAAACGAATTGAAACTATCGGATATCGCTCTGTCAACAAAACTTTCAACTCTATTACGTTTACACGATTTAACTAAAACAAATAAGGCGAGTGTATATTTTTTTATTTACTTCAATTTTCGGGCGCAAACAAAAAGATGTTAAATAACAAACAGAGCGTCGAACGGAACGCTGTCACTGGGGTGGCCATGTTGCCGTGCGGCCGTGTTGCCACAGGTGCCAAGTCAAGTAGACATTTTGTAAGATTGTTTTTGTAAAATTTAATTTTGTTGTCGATGTTATTTAGCGTATTTAAGTAATGCAATAAAATGTACCATATTATAACCTCAAATTTAATTATTACATTTTTGACTAATTCCATAAGAAATCCTTAGCATGTTAAGTATACCGACGAAATCTGTTCAGTAATTTATGTTGAAATTAATTATATTTACGTGCAAATTAACGGCGTTTTTCGTAATGGTGTAGTCATCATCATCATCAGCCCTTGTCTGCCCACTGCTGGGACCGCACACCGAGGAAGGCCCTGGGAACGGTCAATGTCCATCATAATAGTCATTTTCGAATATACCAGGACGTAGTACGATAATGTGTGGTCACCGTGCATGTTTAATAAACAAGGGAGCCCATCTGAGCGCTCGTCCATCGCGGACCGGCGCGGACCGGCGCGGCGGCTGTGCCTTGCTCACTTTATTAAAAACAACAGCTCACATTTATATTATCTGCCAGATATTTAACACATTAAACCCGCTAAACTATTACAATTAAGGTTAATTCTGACGAAAAAGCGCCTAAATTTAATTCGTTTCAAATTTTAATTGGAACTATACCGATATAAATTAATCTTTTAATGCTACATGTCACCTTTCAAAACAATACTAGCCCGATAGTTTGGCTTACACTGCCATCTGTTGACGAGAAGTGTAAAAAAATTAGAACGTATTTTTGTGATTTATTTAACAATAATAATATGAAACGAAGTGTTACAACAGTAAAAAGAATAGAAAATGACCCGCCTTTCTACCCGCGGCCGCGCGGCGAGCGGCGGGCGGCGGGCGGCGGGCGGCGAGCGGCGCCAAAAAGGAAAAATCTATTGTGAATAGTTTATAGCGCCGGTTGATTGAACCGACGGCGGGTAGTGACGTCCGCGGCTCGCTTCTAGCGGTACCGATTCTAATTACGTTTCGTAAGTTTTGTTTGTTATAGTTAAAAATATTGATAAAAAGCAATACAATTTCCTCAATGTACCGAAAATTACTTCATTTTTCTTGTTAAATAAGATACGTTCAGTCAACTTCTACACAATGTCAAGATCGTAGATGTAGGGTATGCAGCCGGACACAAAAGTGTAGCGGAAAAAAAGGTTCTGAGGCTTTTTGTGAAAGTTATATACAATGCAAAATTATATTTGCGAAATCGACTTCTAACTAGACAAATTAAGAATTCGAGTTCCTAAGCAGATTGTAAAGAGCGAAGGACTACGGCGCGCGCGCACATCCCCAGCGCGTGGAAAGTACAGCGTGTATCGGGCCTCGCTTTCTCGTGGCCGGCGACAGCAGCCGGCGGCGACGCTGACCGTCCGCGACCGACACAATACAGTTCGTTCTGCCGATCATTTTGTTGGTGTTAATAATAACTTCTAGTCACTTTAAACACAATTAGAACGGATGATTTTATATTTAACTTATTTTACATATAATCAACTATTTAAAACACAAAAAATCTAACAAGCTTCTTGTGCATCCGATGATGTTCTAAAATCCTCAATAACTCCTTTATTCTGTACTCGAAACTGTACAGTCGGTGATGTAAGTGTGCAGTCCTGCAACAAGACACACGTCGTGTTCCGCGAACTGTTACAAGCTCGTGGCCAAAGCAAACAAAAGCTCCGTCTGTCTCCGCAACGATATTGTGCACATTTTAATACAGATGTGAGAAACGGCGAAGGTTTGGCAAATATCTCGGTCATGGCCGCGACTGCTGAATGCTTCTGTTCATTTCGAACTGGCTCTACATTTATAGAACAGAAAAGTAATTAGATTGTGTGTGCATACAAAGGTAGAAGAGACCACGTATGTATTGTGAAAGAGGATATGCCAGAGAAGGCAGCGACAGATACGCGCTGCTGGAGATGTATGGAGTACTGTGACGTACCTGCGTGGTGCGGGGCAGGTTGATAATGACTTCATTTATAGAAGTACTAGTGTTTGCTTGCGACTTCGCGAACTTACAAGACAATTAGTCTGTGCCTACACGAGCTACGTCCCAGTAAAGTCCAGACAACTGGGGCACACGGTCCCGAGGGCACGGAGCACACGCAGGTTATAACTTGGTATTCGTTAGCAACATAAATGATATTCATCAAAAACGTTCCGATGTTATTGTACAGAGTGTGCAGCGGCTCTAATCAATATTATTTGATCGGCTACCATCTCTATCTCTGTATCTGTAATTAACATTTACAATTTGATTCTGTAACTACGACAACAATGGCAATGGTACAATATATCGTTATATATTTAGATATCAAAATAATCTATTTATTAATGAGAATATTTTTATTACAGTACACGAGACTAACATGGTAACAAGGAACAGGGGAGGGGAGAACGAGCAAAGAGCGGGACACGCTATTGTTTTAATTCTAATTAAATAAACGAGCTGTTGTTCGGTTTTTTTTTACACAAAAAAAAGGAACTGCATCAGTATTATTACTTAAAATAGCACAGAACAGAACCCACAGATTAGATTACTCTTCTAAGTTAAGCAATTAATGTATCGAATGTTCGATGGTGGGACAGACATCTTTATAAGCTTCTCAGCGTTGAACCGAATTAAACGCGTTCAGCGGTTCCCGCCAATTTACTTCTTACTATGTAACACAGCAACGAAGCTAACGTGTTATAATACAAGCAACATACAATACGAGCTTTCGTGTTCCGATTATGAAACCGACGATAAAAAAGCAACCAGATCTCGCGAGGCGAAGTTCAAGGTTGCCGCGGGCGGCGTACTTCTTTATTCTAGAATCAAATGTGAGTAAAAGTCTTTGACTGTAGATCTAT
>JAODUI010017094.1:0-10028 GCA_027563995.1 Papilio gigon | reverse complement strand
CCGTCATCTCATCGGTTACCCCTTTCTTACTCATGTCATCCTTCACGCAATCCATCCATCTTTTCTTAGGTCTACCTTGACCCACATATCCCTCCACCTTGTTATATGACATTCATCCCTTCGCATAAAACTATATTATCAGTAAGTGATATGGTTTATATATTTTTTTAATTCAATCAAATCCAAAAGTAAATTTTTCACGTTTCAGTCAACGCGACGGAGCGGGCCGGCCCGAAGAACGTGTCGGACATCCGGCGCGCCGTGCAGAGGTACAACGAGGTGCAGACCATCTACAATGAGGACATATTTGGCCCCGTGCAGAACGACACCATCATCATCGCGATACAGGTATCAACAGAATACAGCTTCTCGAAGGGATACGAAAGTTCGGTTCCGATTAGGTGAATCGGAACTTCCGATTCGGCGAATCGGAACTTCACACTTTCTGTTCCGACTCAGAAACTGGGAACTTGAGACTAATTTGCACTGATGTTTCCGATTGGGAACCACCAGCACTTCCGATTGATTTGCAATTTGTGTACCGATTCAGAAACATCCGAACTATGGATTGGATGCACTTCAGGTACCGATTATCAAGCTTTGGAGCTTCCGAATGATCTGTGGTTTATGGTTCCGATTCAAAAACATTAAAGCTTCCGATTAATTTGCACTTACAGTTCTGATTCATAAACGCCCGAACTTGCGACAGATTTGTACTTACGGTTCCGATAAACTCAATCGGAAGTGATATCAAAAGTGGATATGCACCTAATCATTTAGTCTGGTGACATTATACCAAATACATTTGTACATATACATACATTGAATTTAATTATTGAAAAAAAAAACTTTAATTTTCTATGGAAACATCGCTGGTCTGATATTGGCTAGTAATTTACATCTTTCTCGTAAAAGTTTTGTCCAAATTACTTACCCTTTAACTATAATGCCGTGATGATATACTAGCAGCTCGTGTCAGTGTCGAGCTTGTTACAAACAGAATTCAAATCTGTCGCGCGCTGAGGTCGTACGTAACACGGTACATACAGTTTACGTCAAAATAATATAGAGCAGTGGTCGTCAAACCGCGGCCCGCGGAGCTTCCGATTGTTTCGTTTTAATAGAGTGTCTGCAATCGATTCCCATCCGAGATTGTGAGGTCCACTATTATATCTTTCGTATTAAAAACATCATCATCATCAGCCTAATGTAGTCCACTGCTGGACGTAGGCCTCCATCGATGGCCACGATGATCAGTCCTGCGCCGCATCCGGTGCACTCCAGCAACCTTGACCAAGTCCACGGTCCATCTTGCTGGAGCCCTACCAACGCAGCATCGAACTATCATATACACGTATCTCGAAGAAAATTAAACATTGATAGAAACCACGGGTATTCTAAAAAAAAAAACGTTAAAATGCAAATTTAAACGTGTTTAAGTTTTAAAAAACCACGTCCAATTGATAAACGCGTTGTAACAGTTCATAAAAAAAACGTAAATAGAATGACTGTGTCAATTAATGCAGAAATGTGCGGCCCGCAACCTCACGTTGTCTAATTTGGCTCTTGCGATAGAAGTGTGGTCCAGGTGGACCGACGACTTGGTGCGGGCAGGAAGTCGTTGGATGCGGAAGGAGGACCGCATACTGTGGAAGGCATTGGGAAAGGCCTATGTCCAACAGTGGGCAGACAAGAGCTGATGATGATTAATAATGAATTAAAAAAAAAAGCCAATAATTTTCTTTGCCTTTCTTCCCCGAGCACGTCCTCTGGTGTTCCCGCAGTTTCTTGATGGCGACGTACTCTCTACCGCAAGAACAGCTGTGCGCGTCTCTGCCTTTACCTGAAAACATTTAATATAGATGGCGCTGTGTCTAGTAACATTGGAATATTCGAAAAATAGATGGCGCTTTACTGTTATTTCGATTGAAGCCAAACATAGATGGCGCTGTATTAAAATTTGAATTTTATCTAAAAAAAAAAAATAGATGGCAGTGTAGTAAAATTTTAATTTAAAAATAGCGCCTGTTTATTTATAGTTATTTCACTAATATGAATACGAAATTCATTTAACAAAACTATCGTGATACTTCCATAGGGAAGTCGGTACCGACTACTCGAAAGTAGCACGGCTCGATACTAGTCGGTACCGACACCGATTTACACGTGAGTTAAGCCGTTTTGATAACTAGTATAGAAATACGAAATTTTAATTACCTTTGTACTGAATTCTTTCCGTTCTATCTTTCGACTTTGATTCAGCGACTGACGACGGTTTAGTTCTTGAATTCCTGTAAAATAATTAATTAAAATTATTGACTTATAAAAAATTACCACCAACCATAACTATGGTGGGAAATTTTCATCTATATAACCTATAGATGGAGTGTTTCATATTGATGGTATCCTCTGTGACGTGACCGTCACGGACATTTTGACTTGAAAGTCCTATATCCCCGTGGTGCAGTGCGTCCACAGTACGGATAGACCAGGCACAGATTAAGATCTGTGCCTGGTCTATCCGTCAATGGTGAAACCTTATATAATTTTCAACATCAAAAGTCGATTTTTTACTGTAAACTAGCCGACCCTGCAAACTCTGTTTCGCTTTAAAGGCAATAAATAAACAGATTTTTGAATATATTAGGAAATACAAAAAAAAAATCATTTCGTCCTCGAAAAAAAGGGTTGTATGGGAAATGGAAGAGGGCTATTTTTAAGGTTTTCACGGGTGTTTTTCTAATTTTTCTCATCTTTTAAACCTTCCTTAGATCTCCACGAACATTCAAAGACCAAGATAAGATAAATCCGTTCAGCCGTTCTCGAGTTGTAGCGAGACCAACGAACGGTAATTCATTTTTATATATATAGATAGATAACACAGGGCATTTATTACCCTTCAGTCGATCAAAACAGTACAGATGTAGTGAGAAATGATTCTCCTTCAGCAAACTCGGCTCTATCGGAACACGATGACACCGACTGTCAAGGATCGTATTAAACGAGTGACATTGTCGTATCCATTAATATGGAACTTTATAGTTCAGTGTCAAATGTGACAATGAATAATGTCATCCTGTAAGATGGCACTGAAGCTGTTCGAGAGAGCGCGGGGAATACCAACTTTTCACAAAACATTACGAAGGAAAATCTTTTCTCACTATATCTTACATGAGAATGTGACCTTTCTCTATACAGAGGTCATTTAGAAAGATATGTAACTCATACAAAAACATGTTATTTCTCTTATTATGCTAAAAAAAAAATCTAGATATGTATGGTTCGATTATTTCGAGAGTAAAAAGTAAGGGTGTCATGTATTTAATAATTTATGCCACTCATACAATGACATTATTGTGTTTTGACTTTAATTTAATATCAAGGGAAAAATATTGTTTCGGCGGCGCGTGTTAACTAGGTAATAACTAACAGTTATAACAGTTAAAAGAACTATTATAACAATTAAAAAGCAGTTACAACTGATAAGCTGTTAAAACAGTCAAAAAATAGTTACAACTGAAAATAAGCCGTTATAACTGTTAATTATAACAGTTATAAATGATAAAGACATGTAAAGCTGTTATAACAGTTTTTTTAACAGTTATAACCGTTTACTGATATGATGTAGACTGTTTTACCGATAGAACAAGACATACCAAAGATGGTAGACGTTTATTTATTTTTTTTTTTCTATAAAATTAACATTGTATAGAAATCTCTCCTACAACTCGGTACTCTTATAACGCGTTCATATTTGACGATTTAATTCCCTCGTATAATGCGGGAATTTTTCAAATATATCTGTAGTATGAAATTTATAATTTGTGCAGTTAATAATTATTGTGTATTAAAATGTGGAAATTATATTTTCTATAAATTTACTTGTATGCGTTTTCTTATAACGCGAATTCTACCGTGTCGTAGGAGGATTACTGTAATTAAAAATCGACCACACGTCAAATCTCGAATTAACCAAAGTTTTTATGTCAAGACTGTGTTAGTTTAGTCGTTTTGTTGTTTTTTTTCTATTATAAAGATGTTAGGCTAGTACTTTATATAAGTTTTCAAAATGCATGCAATTTCTACATCACTGTTCTAAATAACGCCTGCACTTTGTAAGCAATTGTCGATTAATTTAGGTTATTATTGATTGGTTATTTAAAAAAAAATACTGCGCGACAAATTACTTGAGAATAATTTTAAATAAGTTCAATGTATCGACTTTTAGATCCTCCGGGGGTCTCTGTCCGACCCAGCTTGCGGTCTAGTTTTTTGCTTTGCAGATTTGAATCTTTCTAAATTCCATACAGTTGAGTTCCTACTGTTTGGGTCGCGGTCTCCTTCGTACAGTGAAACCAGACTGTAAACTAAAAGATTAAGACGTGATTTTTAATTACTACTGTCATAAGTTTTAATAAACTGAACAGTATTGTTTTACAAAGATGATGAAATTAGATGAAACGAGCGTACCTCTATCTTAAAGGCCGGCAACGCATCTGTGGTTTCTCTAATAATGCAGGTGTCAGGTCGTCGATGATCGCTCTTATGATCCCGCGCTCGTTTGACTCCCTTCTCGTATTAAAAAAAATTGGGTTCCCCTCCATATATTATCATATCTACCACAATTTCCACGCTGCTGAGACCTATCTCGTTTAGACGTTTTGTACGCACTCCATCGATAGATTGTTTATCTAAACATTTATGTTAACTCCAAGCTTATTGCGAGTCAAATTTATATTGAGAAGTTTTTTTTATAAGAGGAGGAGGTAGACGTGCGGCGATCACGAAGGTGGTCGTCATCGTCCATGGATATATAACACTAGGGCAGCAGATGCGTTGCCTTTGAGAAATACGCTCGCTTCTTGAAGGACCTTAAGTCGTATTATTTTTTACCGATGTTTAAGATTTTTGTTTACAAAATTCAAGTTTTAATTTGGAACAAATTATAAATTTCTTTAACTAAATCTTCTGACATTAAATCTAGTCTTTGTAGACCCAATTGTATTTAGTCAAATTGTATTTTTTTTTTATGCATTTTTTTTTCATCGCAAATTGGAAAGACATTTTGATGATTTTTTTTTTAATTTATAAGTCTAGATAAATTAGTTTTAGATATAAATATACGTAGTTGTAGTGGAAAAGAGCACAAATATGTCAGATGTATGTTTATAATCGTTCTATGTATGATCGAGTTCAATGGAAATGAGAAATGATAAACCTATAAACAATGTCACCTTTACAACGCCGGTACAGACATGGTTGTGTCAATTTAAACACTGAAATGTTAAGACAATAAATGATATTGTCAGCTATGTTTGGATAATTTCTCATTTCTATTGAATTGGAATTTAAAATTAGAAATCAATAAAAATGTTAGATCTTTCCTGTTTCATATTTAATTAATAATTAATTACTAATTGACACTCACAGTAATGTAATGCTTACATATATCTGACGTTATTGTAAGGGGACGACGTTGGGTGTAGGAATGTTGCGGAGGTCCATTTCCGATTCGATTTGGCACTTTGGTTTCGGAATCTGGTTCCGATGAATAAATATGAAAGATGCGGTTTCGGTTTTTCTTCCGATAGATGTTCCGTTACGTCCGTGATGTGGACGCGAGGTGGGAAGCGGGATCATGTACTGAAATTAGAAGACCTCTGTCCAGCGGTGATGATGATGATGATGAAAGCATTAATTGCTCTGAGTGCAGTTAACTTCGTCGATTAATAAGCCTGTACGTATCAAGGTCGCAATAGGAGAAAACTCTCCATAGAGTAAGATGTTTTTTTTTAGACATAGTTTGTAAAATTATGCATTTATTAAAAATAAAGAAAAATTGGATTATTGTACATATAAGTAGTTTTGTAGTTTAATAGTTCGAAAGATTTTCTTTTGTTTTTATAATTTAATTTACCTATATCACCGTCAAATTGTTAACTGAAGTAATTATGAATATTTAAAGCAATTTCCTTTGCTTAATATATTTTATCTCACTAAGTAAAAAAAAATCATATGTATGTTTATTAGTAGGTAACTACAAAATTAAACGGATCTAGAAAAAGGCATACAAATTACTGCCTGGAATAGAGCAAAGGCTAATCTTTGTGTTTTTCTTTACTTCCGTGCGCAATAATAACAGTTACAACTGTTAAAAACCCGTTGTAACTGTTTAGTAGTTATTGTTGATAAGAAAATGAAAAGCAGTTCTAGCTATTATAACAGATTGTAAACAGTTATAACAGTTTATTGTTATAATGACTGTTTTACCGACAGAGACGTACCAAAGGCGGTAATTGTTTATCTATTTTTTTTTCCTCATAATATTAACATCGTAATCCCCCCGCGGGCAGCAGCTAGTTATTTATAACAACACATAAATAATATAATTTGATATAAATAATAAAGATTGTAGATTGTTCAAGAAAAACACGAAAATCAGTGACGTTTTTTATTGCAGTATTTGACATTTGTATCAAAACTAACAATTTAATATTTTACTTAAAAAATAATGTCAGCACATACATTAAATATAGTAATTAGCAGATTTTAGTTAATTTACTAATATTTCTTGTAATCATTTCAACTAAGATTGAACTTGTGTTATATAGTTCACTGTCGAATGATGGGATTCGAACCTACGATCGCTAGATGGGTAGTCCGTAACCTTCACCATTAGGCTATTGGCGCTTCGATTATAAACCTATTTTTAAAACGGTTTCAATCGAAACATTTTAACTGACATTTATTTTATCGTTATCAGTTCAATCTAGAATGCAGGTAAAACTGCGTTCAGTTATTCTCGTTTAACAGATAGGTTAAAAACCTTGTTTAGTATATATCACGTTTGATAAGGCGGACGGAGTCGCGGGCGACGACTAGATTGAACTTGTATTTTTTTCCCATTTCATGTAACAATTCTCGTATGTCCTACGACTTGTGTATTAAAGTATTGAAATTGAAAGGAGAGAACCTGGCAGCGCGGCGAGCAGACAAGTGACTGTTGATCGAAAATGTGTTGTCGGTTTTCTTCTTTTTTTTGTTATATGGCTTGCTGTGCTAATGTATAAAACCTCCTTGTACCCGTAGAAACTTATTGAACAATCCTATATGAGTATAAAATTGTCTGTCAGTATATTATAATATAGCTAGAAGCAAGCACGTAATAACCAAAGTACAATTGTTGGGAACAGAGAACAGAAAGCTTTAATAGTGTACTGGTGAGGGTAAGGATTTCCGATCACTGGTCGACAGTTCGAATCTCGCCGACTATTGTATATCATTCTAGCACAAGCCAAGCTTAGTTGGATGGTGAAAGAAATGTTAGTGAATTAAGAAAATCTGATAATGTTGAAAAAGATGTTTGTTTTAAATGATAAATAGCGCATGTATGGAGTTAGTTACTATTGTACACTGTCTGTATGATATTTTGATGAATATGTCCATGTTTTTAAGTTACTTGTTTCCTTTCCCTAAGACATTTATATATAAAATACACCCAAGTAACTTTGATTATAACATGACACAATATGAAAACACAATTTATTCATTAAAGATTTTTTTCCCGTCGGGCCGATTGGCCTAGCGATCAATCGGACCGTTAGGAATGTTCCCGTTAGTACGTTTGTATTTATATCCGATTGATCGGAAGCTAAAACGATCTAACGATGGACAATTAAATAACAACAATCTCGACTGTCATATGACACTTTTGGTAAGAATACAAATTGGAGACGTCACGTGTCTATGGGCGAGCCGAGATACAGCTCGGTGTGGAGTACGTGAAAAATATTACCTTAAGTCGTATTATGAAAATGTGTCATGATACAAACGTATTGTGATTAATGTAGATTGAAAATAGCGATGGAATTGACGGTAGATATAAATGTAAGCGTGGCTGGCTACGTCGCAGGGGGTTCACACTGGCGTGGTGTACCGTCAGAGCCCGCTGTGTTCCAGAATCTATAGTCGACACATTTTAAACTCAGTCGTCGGCGAATATGTCGCTGGCTGCAGGAGTGCATACAATGCAACCAGTTATCGATACACAGGGTCGGTTGTTGACACACGCTGCTCCATACGAAGCGTGTGCGAGCGAGATAGACAGATAAATATGGTTCATGTCCCAAAGTCTCAGTTTAAAATGCGTTGACTATAGTGCGCAGACGACGAGTACACAATAACCAATAGGACGCAGTTAATTGTTGCTTCCTATTGGTCGTTTGAAACTCACTGCTACCTGATTGGTTGTTTGTAAAAAGGGGCGGAGTTTGTCACGTAAGGAACAAGGTAATGTAGGAATACCGCGATGGCTCTGACTGGAAATGTTTTGTTTCAGTTTGTAAATAGAGTTCCGTCAGTGCGAACCCGCCGCACGCTTCCTTAAAGAAATAAATGTTTGTATGTCTGTATGTATTTGATCTTTTTAAATATTTACTTCTTTGTCAACAGATATGCTATCACTGTTGATGAGATTTACTTTTAAAAATGTGATGTCATTTGTTAAATTGGCGGCAAACGTAGTTTCATTATTACACTACTAGACGGAGTGCCCCGCTCTCGTATAATGACACATAAATTGGCGCCAATTTTGACAAATGACATTTCGTTTTCTACGATATGTTTTTAATCTTTACATAAAAACTTCTTTTCGAAATATAAATGTTGGTAGATTGGTAAATTTTCTAGTTTATTTTTAGTAGACTTTCTCGATAAACTGGCGAAATACTTGGATAAAAAACAATGTTGTTTTTTTTTAATACTAAAATGTAAGAACGAGATAGTTGCTACACGATCACCCCACCGGCGAAGTCACAAACATCCGTGTTTCCCGCGAGCAGACGTACAGACGCGACCGTTCGCGGTGTTCATTATAAGCTTCTTGCTTACGTCTTGTGTAGGTATTGAGTCGACGCCGCTGTGTTCCTCCGAATGGTGAATGTGGCCTTCACTATGTGTCGGTCTTATATTTAAGATTATTTATTACATCTCTCATATAACAACGCTATGTACTGCTATCCAACAGTGCTCTATAACATATTTGTCGCCCTGACTGACTGACAGAAACTGTTCGACCTCCGAATCGTCGGCCGGCCCAGATATCGCTGGCGTACGCCGTACAACTGGCTCTGTGCGACCTTTTTTAAATAATCTAGTTAACTTGAAAGGTCGTCAGTAAATTTGTCTGATTACTGTCTTAGCCAAACAGAAGCCGCAGTGGCAAGGTCGGCAACATGTTAAAAATAAATGAAACGAACGGAGAAAAGGAGGAGGAACAAAACCGTGTTGGCAAGTCTTTCGTTCGTGAAGCCTTTCCACGAACTTTAATTTTTTTCAATTGAGTTGACATTCTGAGAATGTCGTTTTAAATTCAAATTAAATGAATATAAAAACTCTTTATTGTTTCCTTGCAACGGACACGAGCCGGTTGGATTCAGTTTTTAATACGATTGGGATAAAGTCTGTCAGCGGCGGACTTGCTTTTTACTATTATCCTTGTGGTTGCTTGTGATTGGCTGATTGTGCGAAGGGGCGGAGTCTGCGGGAGATTGTATTAAATGGTACACCGCGAACGTTTGTGATCTTAGTGATCTCGCCTTTCTTGTCGTTTCCATTCAAATCAAATCCACGTCGTCCTGAAGAGGAATGGATAGTAGAATGAAATGAAGTTTTATTCAAGTATACCGACAGTAAAGAATTTAATTGTAGTTAATTACCAACGTAAGCTTCACGTATCATGTTTGCTCAAGGTCATCTGCGCAGTGACCTCTGCACTAGGTCGCGACCGCGACGTTGCGAGCGAACAAGATATGGTGTGAAATGTGTTAGACGTCTTAGTTTGATAATAGACAATATACCAAAGCATATGAAATAATAAATTAATAAAAAAATCTTCATATATTGGGTTATTTATTTTATTAAACTGGATGAATTTCTATGGTATAAAAACTATCGTGGGACATTTCACTATACTACTTATAAAACGGCTTAACTCACGTGCAACTCGGTGTCAGTACCGACTAGTTTCG
>JAODUI010017093.1:0-10042 GCA_027563995.1 Papilio gigon | reverse complement strand
TTTATTTTATCTTGGTCTTGGAATGTTCGTGGAGTTCTAGGGTAGGTTTAAAAGGTGAGAAAAATTAGAAAAACTTCCGTGAAAGTCTTAAAAATAGCCCTTTTCCATTTCCCATACCAACGTTTTTTTCCGAGGAGGAAATGTTTTTTTTTGCATTTCCTAATAAATCCAAAAATCTGTTTATTTATTGCCTTTAAGGCGAAACAGAGTTCGCGGGGTCAGCTAGTAATACATAAAGAATGGCATGAATACTCGAAATCCATGTGTCCAATAGGCTTTGCTTTTCTAAAATAAATAGAAATGATGCTTTTGAATAATGTTAGTGTCACAAATTTAAACGTTCAAATTATTTCGTCCTACATAAAGATGACAGGAAACTGTTGAGTAGTCGTTCCAAACTTAAATTTTATTTTGTTTACTTTTATATTTACTACTACTACATTAGTTTATTATAAGATTATTGCAAAATCGATTCCATTAAAAATAAATTGTAAACTTTAATTTATGGAAAGTTTTTTTTTAATAATTCTCAAAAGACATATCACTTATCAAGGTAAACGTGTTTTCGTAAAATTTTAGCAAATGTAAAATCCCAATAAATAATGTTATCTTGATTTCAATGTATACAGCAAATGTATGTTAATTCTTTTTTAAGGAAATATCGTAATTTATTAAATATACAGACTCTATTATAGTTTGTTCCTTAACAAGTAGATCGTTTTAGAGAATATAAATGTTAAAGACGGTACCAAGTCCAGCTTACAATTGCATTTCACTGACAACATGTACCTTCTGTTATTTACAATATTTAAAATTCACTTGTGAACACGTGTGAGCAATGGAGGCCGCCAAACTCTTCTTACTTAAGGTAATACATATTTAACATTCGTAATAATAGAAATTATCAAATCTTCGATCAAATCTGTTAGCATATAATGTAGCTGAACCGGATACGGTTCCTGAAAGACCTGACGACGCTGTACGCGAATTAAACTTGAGAAAACAAGTTGATAGGCTTAAAACAAAAGATTTGCAGAAAATTATTCCAAATGTAACATCTATTAGACTACTGTAAATTATGAATATTAGTAGATTTTTAACTCAAATTTCTTGTAACTAATCCAGGCAAACTTGATAAGGCTTGTATTATATTATTGTTTACAATAATCAAATGTCGGGGTTCGAACTCGCAATCATTACATCGATAGAACCCTTAACCATTATAAATTGATACAGGCATCGCCTATTGTGGCATCACCAGATCAAATGTACAGACTATTAGGAGCAGTTTAAGTATTACGTAAGCACTATAGCAGGGTGGGTCTAGATGGTGATTACGTCAGCAATGGTTTTTACTTTACACATATTAGCAACCTACACATCGTCTATGCTTGAAAACTAACGAAAACGAATTATAACTGTTGATCATAAATGAATTAATAGAAAATAAAATACATTAGTAGAAAAATTCATTTACCAATTTTTTTGACAGCATGGGGGCTCAGTGCTTTGCTTACTTTTGCTGACAAGAAGGATGGTCAGATGACTAATTGTTATAAACCTGCTTATGTAATACTTAAACATCCCCTTATAAATCTATTTTTTTTTTTTAATAAAAATTATTCTTGTTCTTATTAGGGTATTATCGATTTAAATAAAAATTCAATTCGCATTCCAGATAATCCTGTCGGCGGTGTTGTTTAACATTGTAGTGGCAGTAAATATGAACAACTTCAAATATAGAAATGGAATGTCGAACGATGTGCACAGGCAGCATAGAAACACGAATCCTAAATCAACGACCGGTGCGTACCGGAGGAACTGGTCACCTAAAGCCGCGAACCTTGTGCCCCAAGGTCTACCGCCGTATTTAGTTTATAACAGAAAATTAGGCTCCTATTTCCCTTATTATCCACAACAGAATATGCGGAGAAGTGCCACAAAGGCGTCAAATCGAAAACAATGGAATCATTAATCAGTGTATGAGAGTATAATTAAAACGAAGCGCCAGTAGCCTGGTTAGATTTACGGTATACCGATCTAGTGGTCGTGGGTTCGAACCTCGCCATTCGATTATTGTCGTGGACCATATCCTAACACAAGCTCAAGCTTACCAGGAATGGTTAGGAGAAATATTAGTGATTTAACAAAACTCAACTAATATTTTAATTTTAAAAATGTAATAGAATGTCGTTTTATGTACAAAGATTTATATAATATAATATTTGTACTCCACTTTTGTATGTATAACTTTATTATAAGTAGAGATATTAAATGTTTAAACTGATTGGTTTAGACAGGTGCCGACTGATGTGATAACAATGATTTATTTAAATAGTCCGTGTATTGTAAAGCAAAGCATGGCTACTGATTGTATCATCAGCTCGCTATACGTCCCCGCTGTGGGGCTCGGAGCCTACCTTATAAGGAGTGACTAGGCCATAGTCAACCACGCCGGCCCAGCGCGGATTGACTTCATATATATTTGTATTTCTTCGCCAATATGTGCAGCATCACGATATTTTCCTTCTCCATAAGAAAGTCGGTTAATGTTACATTTGCAATTCAAAAATCAAAAAACACTGAATGTTACTTATAGATACAACAAAACACATTAAAATTATAACCGTAGGTCGCTTGTAATAAGAGCTAAATTTGAACAATTACTTAATTAATTTGTAAGTGATATATGATTGTTTCGATGGATGTTTATCAGCCGTTAACTCTGAAACATTAGAACAGATCTGCATGAAATTTGACACAGAGATAGATGAATGTCCGGAAGTCGCGTAGGCTATTTACTAAGATTTTTTTTAATACCTCGTGAACGAAGTCGCGGGAAGAAACTAGTTGATAAGTTAGAGAAATAGTGGATGTAACAATGGAATGCAAAAGATACTTATAAGCTATACAGATAAAGGACCATCTGATGATATATTTTCACATAACAAATGATTTAATATTAATATGTTATTTTATTTATAGTATAAAGTGTTGTAATATATGATACACAGAATAATATTGTTATTAAAAAAGTTTTTAAATAAAATTGTTAGGAAATACTTATTGTTTTGTTTAATTAGGATAAAGTATGTCTCTTGGGAACCAACAAGATAAGTTTATTTTAAAATATAAAATAATTGTAACAATAATGATTCATACACATGTACCGTAATACAAAATCAAGTTGGTCGTGTGCTCCACTCCGCAACAGTCATCCATTGTTTATTTATTTTATTTTTTACTGAGAAATTACTGTGAAACGAATTTAAAAAGTTACATTAATTACTAGTCAGAATCAATTTCTTCGCCATCGTATGATTATTTTTTGAATGAATAAAAATTATTTGATTGATTATGGAATTTCTTTTAGATGTGAGTAGGCCTTCCGCAGGATGGACCAATGTTATAGTCAAGTTTGCAGGAGTATCCTGGATGAGATCGGCCGTGGACTGATCGTCGTGGTCTTTGGAGGAGGTCACACTCAGCAGTGGGCGAAGTGTGTCTGATATGATGATGGTCCAAAATTTAATTTATACATTGTATAAGTCAATGTTGAGTTAAGTTCGTGAGGAAGGTAGTTGTTACCAAGTGAATTTTCCTGACAGTTAGTCAATCTGACTAGTCTATTGTTTACATCATCATCAGCTCCTGTCTGCCCACTGTTGGACATAGGCCTACCGCGATGCCTACCATAGTATACGGTCCTCAGCCTTCCGCATGCAGCGACGGTTGAAACGTTTTATAAATATTTATGAAATAAATGATACTCGAAATGTTTAACCAGAATGAAATGATAAATTTAATTCTTAAGAAATGTTATAAAAAACAAAAAACACCGAAGTGGAACGCACGGGGCTATCCCGACGTCTTGAGGAAAATAGTCCCATAAAACCCCAATGCTTGATAACCGGATTACGTTTGATTTATTTTTATAGTAAAATAAAAAAAAACAACAGACCAGTTCTCACAGCATCTTGTTTTTAAATATGAAATAACCTGCCTCCGCGGGCCGCGCGATTGTCAACTTTTCATGTCGTAGAGAAATATAAAATTCTATCACAATTAAAAAAGGCTATATGGAATGGAAATAAAAATGTACATACTTACAGTAAGAAAAAAAACGATTTAAAATCTACTTCTAAAATAATTATAATAGTGAATCGTTATTTTGTTTTTTTTTTTAATGTTCGCACTGTAATCTTTCTGTGTTTCTCCTGACCTTAAAATTAATCTTATGGCATTTTTAAAGTTAGTTCACTTATAGTTAAAGAAACTTTGTTTCGTAGACTTTATTAATTACTGTGCACTTTTAGCAAAACCTTACCTTATTTAACTACTGTAATTTGGAAATCATCTCACTACCTGTCCTTTTTCCTATAGAAGGTCGGCACAGCATATTCTACTCTTCCATACATCTCTCACAGCCGTCATATCTGAACTCACACATTTCCTACGCATATCCCATTTCGCCCAATCCATCCCTACCTTCTACGGTCTCCTTCTATCTTTATAGCCATCCACATTCAATCTCATCACTTTCTTGATTATGTGCTCATCATCTTTTCGTATAACATGTTGGTACCACGCTAGCCTTTTGCAACTTGTAGATCATCATTTTAATTACTTTTGTGATAATCAACAGCCATCTGCCCACTGCTGGACATAGGCCTTCCGCAATGCCTACCATAGTACGCAGTCCTTTGCCGTCCGCATGCAGCGATGGTTGAAACGATTTTTTTTTTGTTTAACTTACTATACAAAATATCGTAACATCTTAATTTTATTGTACTTTAAACTTACATTAATAGTATAGATTAATAATTAAGACTTGAATAATGTAAAAATGTAATTGGTACTTTGAGTGTTGGCCGAGTTTCAACTTTGTGTGCGACATGGATTGTTGTCAATATAAGAATTATATCCACACGACGTGAGGATGACGGACGGATCCGCGACTTCATGTATATAAGCCGCGGGGCGCTAGCCTCGGGATTACTCTTAGCTAGGTCATCGTTAACCTCATACGTTATATTTTTGAAAATGACTAAAATTCTGGTATGTCAATACGTGTACACTCTAGAATAGTGAATTATTTTACCTCGTCTATTATTTTTTTTTATACATATTTTGTTAATAATAATTATTTTTATTACAGATAGTAACATTAGCAATAGTTTCAGTGGTGGCGGCTCGACCAGGTGAGTGAAAATTATTTATTTAAAATTATGTGAAAAATCAATAAATTCATAGTATACTATTGTTACGGTTAGCCAAATAGATTTCGAAGACTTTTAATTTTTTTTTCCTTTAAATTTCAATACTGTCCACAAATATACTGGCTCACTTTATTAAAAAAAAAAACGAGTGACATCTTAATTCCAAATTTGTGTAGAACTATAACCTAATACCTATGTGACCTTATTTTAAAATTTCTATTACAATTTAAAGGTCGGCAACGAATCTGTTGTACCTATATTAATGCGTAGACCAATGGGCACCGATGGTCACCTTTGTGATCAGGGCGCTCACCCCCTTCTCTCATAAAATAAATCTAATTTTTAAAATGGATTAATAGTAAGATAGCACGGCCAAATGGCCTTTCCAATAACTTCATACATTTGTTTTAATAATATAATTTCTTATGAAGATTTTTATTAATCATAATAATATATTATAATGGTGTAAATCCATAAAACAAAGCATGGGTTATTGTACTTAATAGAAAAACAAGCGAATTGAATTATTGATTTTCAAACATTGATCTTTCTATCTTTTTCGCAATTTCAAACAGAGTTCCCGTGACCTCTTTAAATATTTTTCATCCTATATTTTGAAGTATTCACTGTACCCGTATATAAACATAACTGGTCAATGTTTACAGGATACGGAAGTGTACACAGTAGTGAAGACTCAGATATCAGCCACGAGGAATATGGCGGCAAGCACGAGAGCCACGTGAACTGGCACGTCGGCTACGGCGTGGGAAACGTCGCCGGCGGAGTACAGGAACATGTCGGTACTACAGCAGAACACGCCGGCACTACACACGAAAACGGCGGTAGTGGAGTCGGCGTCGGCACCGAGTACGCGGGCACCAGTGCAGGACTAAGCCACGGAAGCAGCGATGGAGGAAAGGGACACGTCGATTACGGCAGTGGCACCAGCGTAGGGATCGCGCTCGCCAAAGGCGGCCATCGCAAACCCAGCGGATTAGGACACGGACATGGGACCACTGGTCACAGTGGAACTAGTATAGGAACCACGCTCAAAGCTGCAGCGGAGGCGGGAGAAGGACACCGCAGCGGTGTTGGCCACAGCTCTGGCACCAGCCACGACTCAACTCACGGCACCAGTACCGGGCATTCCGCTCACGGCTACGGCCATGGATCTGAGCATGGATTTAAACAAGTATCGGAGCACGGATTCGAAAAAGGAACGAGTCACGGACATGGACACGGGCACGGATCGGGCCACGGATTCGAACATGGACACGGACATGGGTACGATCACGGAGGGTATTTCGGTCACAACACAGGCTACAGCGGCGAAGACTTCGGAGACAGCGGCGAGGAAAGCCACGGGACCCACGAACATTATTAGACAATAGAATTAGATTAAGGTACAAAAATGTTGCAGAGTACACTATTAAGAAGAAATTGAACTGTTAGAATTTAATAACAACAATTTAGAGTTCAACAACATTAAAAACTATGTTGATAATTACTTAAAATGTCAGTCATTGCACCCGACTTCCTATCGAGACCGTATTAATAATTCTTCAATACGCCAGTTCCTTTGAACTGTGCTCAACATCTTAGCTTCCTAAACTTTGAACAGCGTTTATTTTTATTTAAATGATTTAAAAATAAGCGTATTGTTAAGCTATTAAAAAATTTATGCAGCTAACCGGACGATGAATAATGCATTAAAACGAAAGTATACCCTAATTGTACTTTCGTCTTTCAAGGTCATTCAACTACACTTAAGCTTACTAAATCTACAATTATAACTTTGAAAGTTCACGAAACTGTTCCAAGGTCGTACCTTATTTATTTCATTTCGTATTGTTCAAGTAAAAATATTAGCAAATCTTTTTTTAATACACTAATATTTCTCGTACCACTCCAATTAAGCTTTAGTCCGTCGAAGTTAGGTTCGATCTTTCGACCACGTGATCACCAATCAGTACACCTTCGGCCATTGAGGTTTGATTATCGGATATATATATTTCACTATATGAAGAAAGACTCACGGCTGCATCTGAACTCGCCAGCTATTTAATCATAATATTACCTTGGACTCTACGTAGTCTTGGAAATTTAAAAAAAAAATTGACTCCCTTCGATACGTCTATGGTATAAACATTTTTTTTTTCAACTAGTGGTCTATGATACGCGATATTACTTGATTAAAGGAATAACACATTTTTTGTATAAATATTTTTTTTTCTCGCAAATTTGATTCATGTTGAATGGTAAAAACCTACAAATGAATCATGTAACTAATTCAGATATTTACTTCGAAATACGAAGTAATTTATTGGAGTAATAAATCAAAGTACAGGCATGTTAGAAAAAAATAACTTCAAGGTTTTTCTTTAACATTGTTCGAGTCCCCGAAACCATGACCACGAGTTAGGTCCTAGGACAATTCCAGTCTTTTCCTTCATAACTGTTGCTATTAAGAAAGAATTGTAATAAAACAATAATTCTCATTTAATTTTTTGTCGTATTCATCAAACTTTAATGCTTAATTACCAAGACGGAAGAAAACGAACGGAAGAAAACCGGTCTCCTGGGTAAATTACTTTTTTTTAAACTGCGAATTCGTCATGGTATTTGTATATCATCATCATCATCATCAACAGCCCATGTCTGCCCACTGTTGGACATAGGTCTTTCCCAATGCCTTCCACAGTATACTGTGGAAGGCATTTGTATATATATGAACATTATTAAACTTGTCAATTACCCCCTAAACTTTAAACACTAAGTAGATAAGTTAGATCAATACTATTAACCCATTTTCCACTAAAGGACACACGTCAATTGGAAATAGGGTGTTTTTATCCACACAAATATTGGTACAACAGTAAAGTGGGTACTTCAATATAGGTTAACTACAAACGATATCTTATATTACGCTTTATTACCTCAAGGTATATTAAATAGAGTCCACAATAGCATAGCAATAACATAGTGTGCATTAATGTTATTCTCGACCGATGTAATACCATCGTATAGAAGACGGGCGAGAAGTGGGCAACACATTTGCTTATGCGCATGTCTACTGGTTACAGTCACTTCGCTATTTTGCCGAATTTAGATGATCAAAAAAAAATTAGCTTAATAAAAACAAAGAGTGTTTGTTAGCCTTTATGTATTACAAAGAAAATGATTGATCACACAAAGTATGAGTAATTTAAAATGACGAAAGTTTTTTTTTTACCGCTTCAATCTTTTTGGTACGGTTGAATAAACGACACGGTTCACGGAAACTCTGAACTCGTAATGTTTTTTTTTATTTAGTGTATTCATAGAATAAGGTAAATATAGTCTACAGCAATAGATTTAAAATATATGTAAATAATTACTTTAATCTACGGGGACCTGATTCATCATCACCGACTTAGTATGAACACTGAGGTTCCAGGGGCGCCTGGAAAGGGGTCCTCATTCTCCCCCATTCCTCCCCATTCGCCTCCGTCGTAGCGGGAGCGCCCGGGGATCCTCGCGCTCCCGCTCTTTCTCCTCCTTCGGTTTCATTACTTTTTCGCAGAAGGACCTCATGGCCTCCCAGCTCCTCTAAAAAGATAGTCACCTGCCTTCGAGCCCGATATGAAAGATGTCGATGCCGCAATGATCATCTTTGTGATCTCGCCGTCATATAATCTTATTATTACAAATGAGAAAGTTTTAATTTTTGGTAGAAGGAAACTCCAAAACGGATAAATGGAACTGGATGAAAATTGTCTGTAACGCGCACTAAGATAGCGTGGTTGACTTTGGCCTAGTCACCCCTCATAATAGGGTACGCTTCGAGCCCCCCAATAGGGAAGTATAGTGAGCTGATGGAGGTTACTGCCTATAGTAGCTCGTAGGCTCCTTAATATTTTTTTTTTTTAATTCGCCGCAGACAAAATCACGAGCTAAAGTTAGTATTGGCATAATTATAATCTTTTTTTACGATTAAAATGTAACTTAATAAATGTGTGATTTTTTTTTAAGCGACTTCGAGGTTATTTGCAGACCGTCGCGTCGGCTCAGAACATTTTCGGTATATAAACGATAGGTCCTTAGATTTACAACATTCGAGATCGGATTTTGTCTTAAATCGGATATACTTGCAACGTTTAAATTTAACATGGCTAAATTCTTGGTAAGTTATTGAAAGATATAGAGGATGATGTTAATAGTAAATATAATAATTTAAGTTTAGCTTATTTGTAATTGAAAAATGATAATTGACAAAAATCTTTTAAGTAAACATAATTTAAATTTCATACATACTAAATATGGTCTATTTTTTACATTCTTTTGTGGGTTTCTTTAGTTTTGTTTTTTTATTTTACAGATTATAGCACTAGCTTTAGTAGCCGCAGTATCCGCACGTCCAGGTAAGTCACTTTTTTTTTTAATATGAACATTTTTCTAATTAAACTAAATTTTATCTGCTCCTTTTATTAGCTTGGCAAATGTTGAATTTGCCTAGTCTAATTAATTTATCGTGTATGTATATAGGATATGTGTAATATAAAAATATTGTGCAGGTTACGGCGGTGGTATCGGAGGCAGCGGTGGACTTGGCGGCGGTGGCATCGGCTTCGGCGGCCACTCCGGCCTCGAGGGGGGCGCGGGCGGCTATGGTCACAGTGGTTTAGGCAATGGAGGGATTGGTGGCGGCTACGGAGGCGGACATGGGGGTCTTCACGGACAATCTAGTTACGGTGCCGACGGCGGCTTAAATTTAATGCTATGCCACACACAACTGCGTTGCGGTGCATCACCCGCGTGGCATTTCCCTTGTGCTACAACTGACG
>JAODUI010017092.1:0-10045 GCA_027563995.1 Papilio gigon | reverse complement strand
CATATCTTTGAATTTCTTCGCCGATATGTGCAGCATCACGATGTTTTCCTTCACCTTAAGCACATTATCCCTCTTAATGAAATGTATTTATTGATGTTTACATTATTTTTAGCAAAAAGAGTGTATCAGAGCATCACTATCAATATGATTACATCTCTTCCTTAAGCCCGGTATACCTTCAGTTTTAACTGAACAGTCCGACTATACAGTTAGAACAAAAACACTGTAGCAGGCTTTATAGGCTGGAATGATTTTGTAATAATAACAAAAAGAAAGATCCTAGAGCTCAGTACGAGTCAGGGAATTAGCGTGCAGTAAAACATCTAGTTTAAATGACGCGAAGTAAAATAAATTAAGACTTAGCAAATAAACGCATTGCACGAACACTCTGCGACAGATAAATTTTAATATAAACAATGAATATGACTAATTTCTAACGTCAAGACATGCCGCAAGGAACGTGTTTACGTTCTGTTCATTCTTTATACTGGGACTAATTATTGCTTTAATTAATTCGCAAAGAAACGGTGCACCTCTGTCAGTCCCTATAGATACTTCAGGGACACGAGTCTCCCCTAAGTTAAGGGTGACTAGCCTTTAGTCAAACCGAACTGGCCCAGTGCGAGTTGACTTCACACATATCTTTGAATTACTTTATAAGTATATGCAGGTATTAGTAATTTTTCCATTACAGTAAGAGCGTCGGATAAAAAGAAATATAATTTTTCAAACGGTAGGAAATCATTGCGCTATCACCTTTTCCCCGCGGAGGGTCGGCACAGTATGTACTATTCTATACATCTCTGTCAGCTCATATCTGAACTTGCATCCTTCTTACGTATATCAACTTTCACACAATCCATCCACACCTTGGTCTCTACTCTACAGCCAACCATATTCAATCCTTACCTTAGTTATGTGCTCATCATCTCTTCTTATATGTCGTAAATCATTGCACTAAATGATTAATGAACACTGCCAACTATATTTAGATTAAAGGCTGTACGTATTTTTAAAACTAACTTCATCTTCTGCCGGTATTTCAAGACGCGCGTCGACAGTGACGTTTGTTTATTTAAGAAAATTAATGGAGACATTACACAAGTTACCATTGGGTTATCAAATCACCAATAGCATAATGGTTAATGGTACTGATTCCCGATCACGTGGTCGATAATTCGAATTCCGCCTTTCGAGTATTGTAATCCATATCCTAGCACAGGGGTAGCTTAGTGGGAGTCGTAAAAGAAATATTAGTGAATTAACAAAAAATCTGCTCACAAAAAAAGGATATGAAGTAAAAACTTCTTGCTCCTTTTTAAGGAAATTCCTTGAGGTGATAAACGTAAAGACATATTTAAAAGTAATTTTGAGAACTTTATCTTTATGATTAATACCTTTGTATTATTTATTTTTGGTAGAATTTCGACTAACAAGTGAAAATAACTTACTCGTTCATGAATCCATATTTCTCGGTGGCCGGCTTCTTCAAATAGTTCTTAACGGGCACATGATTTTCTATTAAATTTTTCTCATCATCTCGTTTTAAATTTAAACTGTTGTTACTTTGAGTTATAATAATTTTTGGTAACTGTTGTGATAATTTTCTTAACCTCTCCGATTTAGTGTCGGAGTAATTCAAACTTTCCATTGATAACTCGTTGATAACTTTAAAACCGACTTCCGGTTCATTTACTTCGTCTGTATTGTCTTCTAAGGAGTCAACAGTTTCATAATCATTGTGATTATTTTCTTCGCTTTCTCTATCGTGTTTAGTTTGCTGCAAGTACTGCAGGCACTCGGTATACAGGTCGTTCAGTTTTATGTAGTCATAATCGATTTCCAACAAACGTTCAACAGACATTTTACAATGATTTTTTTTTAAAACACTTAAGACAATTTACTTTTATCAATATCACATAAAATTCACTTAATTTTTATAACTTTGTTGTTATTTGTTTTTTTTTCAAATAACATTAAGGTAGACAACAGTCAGCAGAGACGCCACGGCTGTCCCGGGCTGGCGCGCTATCTGCACGTTATCTCGGCTAATTGTGAACAACATAAGCTGACGTGACCTTGTCGGGATGAAGCGGATCATTCTGCAATATTTCAAGCCTTAATCTATACCAAAACTGACTTTTGACTAGCGTGACGCCGGTATTTTTTAATTATATGTAATATAAAAAGAAACTAATAATTACCAAACATGGTTTAGGTATTTTTTCTACATACAATGATAAAATTTTGTCTGCCTGTCCGCAAGTTGGCGTTTGTTTTGGAAAATCTCGGATATAACGGACAGATTTTGTCAAGATTTTTACTGTTATATAACGCTGACGAAATCGCGAGCTGGGTATTACAAAATGTTGGTTGTAGAATAAGGCTGCAACAACGGTCGAGTTTAGAATTAAAGTTACCGGTCATCCGCTAAACGCCTTGTAATACTGTTTGACAGACTATATAATGTTTCTCTGATATGTTATCTACAAAGTATAAAAGAGTGAGTGAGAAACTGATCTGCGTAGATAGGTCTTATGCAGGGAGGGGAGGGCACAGGGGTGTGTGCCGCTAACGTTTTCTGATTCCAAAAATTACTGAATTAAAAACTAGAAGCAAAATTTAAACTTACTCTATAAATTGATAAACATTGGATTAGTTATAGCAGTGCTGACAGCAGACATTGTTAATCTGTCCCTACATACTTCTCTTTCAACACCGAGAATCTTTTCAATTGATATTAAAAATTTAAACCATGCAAGCATACTTTTAACTATAAAGTTCAACTGTCCAGTTAAAACATGATGGGTTATTTTTTTTTTTATTTGGATCTGAGTTCGAATACAATATTTATGGATATAATTCATTTTACTTTTGTAATTAGTAGCCATGTGTTTTTTCATGAACATTTCAACAGTTCCAATTTGTTGACTTTTATGAATAAGTAGGAACAATGAATTTTATAACGAAAAGGAATGTGATACGTTGACAGTATTAAACGATATTTACTGATTTAATTATAGTTGAATCCTGTCTTATCAGTTGTCAGTGTTATCAAGACGGAAGCTTAGTCTTGTCACTACCAATATTTGTCGTGTCAGTGTGCGCGCTGCTGACTAGTTTTTAAAAACATAAAAGAAATTACAAATTTCATTGCATAATACGTCGTAACCAGAAGCGCTTGGTGCCTTTTATAACGTTGAGAATGCCACTTACCACTTTTAGGACAGGGGTGGATATGACAGACTTGAACTGACTAAAACCACACAACCTTCTCTTGCCTAGCATAGGTTCGGAGCCTAAATGATTAGGACATAATCAACACGGACCTATGTGACGTCACTCTCTTTACAGATATAATTAGGCACAATGTTTCGTTTACTCCCGCATTCGTACAGGCAAATTAAATTTCCCAATTCCAATGTACACCGTTACTGACGAACGAGAAAAGACATGCCACAGAAATGGAAAATAAATAGTTGGTTGAAATAACCGTGTGTGTCTACTGTCGAAATATTTCAACATTCGTGTCATTATCCGTGATAAACTGGGATATTTTTTTATTACACATAATGTGATGACAACCACTAAAAACTTACTCTTATAAAGGGTATAGATAATAAAACAAATTATAACCACTTCATAAATATTTATTTGTTTTACATCAAAGTACACATTTAGATAATTAAAAGTGACACGGTGTAATAGAACATGAAATGTACAGATTCGGCATTACGTTGATTTAAAAATATTGATTTAGCATTACAAACAATATTGAAGTATGTCCTTACATAAATGTAGTTGTTAAAAACCATTTATGTTAAATATCTATACATTTCAAAGCTCTATTTAGCCAGTGTTTTGATGCTATCTCTTAAATAAAGCATCTATTTTTATGCAATAAAATTGTATGATAACAAACAATGTCTTATAATTAGTTGGGGCAATATTAAACATTTTAGTTTCGTCCGCGTCTTACTGCACGAACTTCATGCTTCGAATACGTTTCATTTCAAACAATTGATTGTAAATAGAAATATTGGAATTGTCTCGCATTTAATAATTAGCACATGTAATAAATATCTTACGAGCTAATATGATTATTTTAAATATTCATTATTCTAATCCTAAATGGCAGCAATTAGTAAAAATTAGGAATAATACTAGAGATATGTTATTGACGTTTTTCTAACGATGGCAGTGCGCGTGAGTCTTTGTCTTTATTTAAGAAAAGTAAAGCTATGTTCGTCCTTGTCTTACGCAACAACAACCGTGCTATCTCCGTCGCACATCCAGCATTTTGAGTTTTGACGTTATTGCGTTAGATGTTTGTTTGTATTCGTATGGTAAATGTGTTAAATCTAATTATTGAAGGAATTTGGCATCTACTGTACTATTTTATACAAGTATACATAGATTAGAAACTTCTTTGTTTAATTAATTATTTGGGATCGTAATCAGAATAGTAATATTAACTTCGAGGATGTTTGAATGGCACGTGATTGCATTTTGTTAGTAAGATGAATTTAGTAAATGTTATTAAACTAATATTGTTAGCTAAAACATCTGTGGCATTTTCTATTTCAACCGTTTTAATAAGGAAGGTCTTCAATCCATCTGTTCTTTTTAATATAACCTAGAACTAGCCATTCACAATATTTATATTTGTCATCAATTTTTGTCACACCTTTTCGTCAAAATTTCCCTCCACATTTATTGATAACCTAAAAAGATTGAATATTCAAATCCTTCACACATAAAAGTGAAATTTCGATTTGATTGTATATTTATTAGATAGCCTAAACACGACAAAGGCAATGCCACAGATACCCCGGTGAGTAACCGAGTTTTGCTTTTATAATATTCTGTACTAAATCTGTTACACATCTAAGCCTAAACTAAGACTAAATTTAGTAAATTTCTCTCCTACAACAACGATATTACCCTCTATAACAATTATTATTTTATATTTTAAATAGTTATTAGTATTAATTACAACTACACTTTATTGGGATCTAATTTAAACAGAAAATCTAAAATTAAAAAAAAGATAACTGTCAAAATTTTGACAACTCTTTTTTTAAATAACTTTAGTTCAGTAGTGACAGTTGATGGTAAAAATAAATATTTGAATTATTTCTTGATGGTGGGAGTTTCGTCCATTTTTTTTAAATCGAACAAATTATTTCGGTAAATATTTAATTGTAAAGATCACGAATATCGAAATTAAATTTCACAACCTTTTGTATTATTTAGAATTACAACCAAATTTATTTCGGTTAGTATAAAGAACCGTAGACATTTTTTAGTATTTTTAGGCAGTTCAAGCAAATGATATGTATTTGATTTACGTTATCTGAGGAACAAACATGATGCTAATGTATTTTATAGCAAATAACTTTTAAAATAATTTCAAGAAAAGTAAAGGGCAACAAAAAAAACGAAAATAAAAAAAAAATGTTTATTTTACTTAAAAAATGAAATAAAATTGAAACAATAATCGAAAATATAAAGACATAATTTACAACAGGAATTAGACTTTATATATAAAAAACAACAATGGATATATTTAAATGTATTTATGTACCATAAATAACTAAGAATATACGTTTTGGTTCTGCGGGCTATACTTACAAGTACAGTCAGGTCCTATCGCGGTATTCCACTTACCTAATTGCCTTGTTCTTTGCAACAAGACAAACTCCGCCCCTTCTCACAAATAAAAAACTAGTATAGTACGAAACTACTAATAAAAAACGACTTAACTCACGTGTAGATCGGTGTAGCCCTATAGTTCACTCGCCCTGATGAAGGGCCCCCGACGAGTCCGAGACTAGTCGGTACCCACACCGATCTACACGTGAGTTAAGCCGTTTTTATTAGTATTTTAGTGAAATGTCTCACGAAAGTTTTAATAGTTTATTAGTATAGTATAATTACTTTTTGATAAAGACGCAATTGGAAGCTTCGTATTGGCACTTGCTTCCGGGCGTCTCTCCCCGACTGTACATCTTTTCATATAATTTGTTAGGTTCCCTTGAGCTGCGCACTGCGCAGTGCCCATCCCACTAACCTCATATTATGATCTGCGCAGCGCAACATGGAATAATCTACGCCTACAAGATATTTGAAATATATAGTATAATTTTTTCCAAATTAAAATTATAATTCTGTAAACAGTTGTCACTTTGAAGTAAGGAGTGTACATAACTTTTATGTACATAAGCGTACATAATATAGTATACAGTGACATGTACCCGATGGGTACATATTTAAAAAGCGATATAGGTTGTGCTATTTCTGAAATATATTAAAATAGATTAGTATATAAGCCGCTTGTAAGTAATTTAATTTTTTAATGACATCCAAAAAGCTACAAAGGTAAAATAAGAGTTTTATATCTTAAAATTTTTATTTAACGACAAATTACAAAATTTAATCTATCGTATTTTTTTATTAAAAAAAAACAATCTCAATAGTTAATGGATTAAAAGTTTTCTTTGGTCTTTTCAAATTAAAAATAATACCGAAATGTCACTGTCAAATTTTGGCGCCATGGTATTGTATTTAAAAATAAATTTATAACCTCAAAGTTTACGTTTGTAGTACGAATTAAAGTTATCTCTGTGTTTTGGTGTAAATATTTTATATACTTTTAATGACATTATGAAAATATACGCAAATGTCGACATTATATAGCGGGTCACATAACTGTATATTTATGTACGATTTCGTATGAACTAATATATAAAATCACATAGTTATCTTAAACTTAAGCCTATACAGTGGTCACCGCACATTTATAATACAATTTCGATCTTTTACCAAAACCTATGGCACAAATTCATTTGTACCGGAGGTCATACAAGTTATTCGGTGCACCCGTACCTAATATTAGAAATCACCTTTTGGTCAGCCTCACACGTAGATATCCTTTGGAGTTATGTGCCTGTTGCTGAAATGAGAAAAAATATCTATTCAAATACAATTTCCTAACATATCAAAATATAAATATATTTATTGATTTGAATTCATAATTGTGTTGTTTATAATTCTAATACAATTGAAGATTTTTTTTATTTACAGTGAAAGGGGGATCCATAAATGTTATAAATCATAGATACAGATGCAGTGAGAAATTATTTGCCTTCGAAAAAACTCGGGTCTATCGGAACACGATGAAACCCGACTGTCAATGAATGCTCGTATTAAATGAAGGACATTTTCATATCCATTAATATGGAACTTTATTGTTTAATGTCAAATGTCACAACGAATAATGTCCTTCTCTAAGATGAGCACTGAAGCTGTTAGAGAGAGCGCGATAAATACGAACATTTCCGCAAAATTGCGAAGGAAAATCTTTTCTCACTTTATCTGTACGTTAAGTTGACACGTCGTTACATGAGAGAGAAGAAAGATATAATGGACAAAGCGATCGAGGGAGACAGCACGAACAAAGCTTAATTTTAGACGTCACACTTTTATAATAAATATGAATAATTTCAAGCAATAAATAAATATTTATATTCAATAAAATGTGGTATAGATTGTTATCTATACCACATTTTATTGAATATAAAAGCTATAAATGGTAAATAATAAAAAGCATACCGATTGAATTAAATACGTAATATGTTGCGGCTAAACGTCGCTTGTGTACCTGCAAGCATTATTACTATTCAAAGAAAAGCGAAATAAACCTTAACCACTTCAAAATAAGGCATAACATGGCTAAATAAGATATATTTATAATTACTTAATAGCGAATACAATGTTGGAAAACCTTAGCCCTTGTATGAAAGCTTGAAATCCATAGACATTAAGGTCAATGAGTTATTTTAATTGTTTATGGAAGTGCAACCATAGAGGCGTTTCAAAATGACAAGATGGGAAAAAACACATAGACGAATTGATTACTTACTCCTTTTTGGATTCTATTAAAAATTATAATTATCATTGCATTTGACATTATTTTACATAGTAAGATAACATTTTACGCGAGCATTTACTTAAGATCGATGATACCTATAGATGACCTATAGCCATAGATATGTTACACATAAATACGTAATCAGGTTCACAAAAGTCGAAATAAAGTTTAAAAGACTTGCTTGTATTAATTTCTATTACTCTTAAGTTTATTTCCTCAGTGTTATTATTTAAAATACGAAATCTCGAAATCTCGAATAAATGTCAAACTTGTAGGACTGCATCTATAGATTTCAAATATCAACGCCCATAATCTATAGCTCGTGATGTGACATTGTCTCCCGGAGTGTTCTAGTCAAGGTTATTTACCTGTTCCTGGCATCAGTGACCTCGTCGTCGGAGTCGAGGCCGTAGGTGTCGTCCGCCAAGTAGTTCTTATTGGCGTAGCCGCCCAGGTCCACTGGAACATATCAAATTTGGTACATTTAATTTAAAGTACTTTATACAATAAAATACATCGTTTTTATTGTTATAAGACTAATTAATCAAAACCTGTCATATTAAAGACTGTCATTTGATAAGAGATGACAAGGAAGTCTTTTTGGAAGAACATTTTTTGAACTATCGGTGGGTTCAAAGATTATCGAGTACTAAAATATAATAGGTGTAAGTCATTGTACAAGAGTGGCCGGGATCTTACTCTGTCCTCATAAAAAAATGAAATATCAATATTTAATTTTTATAATTATTAAAAGTGCCAATAACCTAATGGTTATAAGCACGGATTACTGATTTAACGGTCGCGGGTTCAAATCCCATCATTCGACTATTATCGTGAATCATTCCTAACACCAGCTTTATCAAGCTTACCAGGAAAGGTTACAAGAAATATTAGTAAATTAACAAAAAGCTACTAATATTTAAAAAAAAATACAACTAACTTTTGGTCGCAACTTTAAATAAAAAAAAAACTTCATAAGACAGTAAGTTATCTCTGTGATAAATTTCATATAGTTGTGTTAACCTGTTTTGGAATTACCTGCTAACAAAAATGCGTCTAAACTTCCACTAACACTATTAATAAGATAAGATTGTGTACTCAGTGGAAGGAACTACTTAAAAGTAGAAGCTTCTAGAAGATGCTAGAATTACCTCTGGTGGAGTCAAGGTAGTTGTTGTCGCTCCACTTGTATTCGCTCTCGGCGTAGAGCGGCGGCAGCGTCTGGTGCGGCGTGGGGTACAGGTCCAGCCCGCGCTTGTCCTGCACGCTGTCCGCGTCGCTGAACCTGGGCATCCTGCGACGGACCACGTCACAAACACCGGTCATGTTGATGTAACGTATATGAATGGTTGAGGAGGTGTTTGTTTTCTTGGTTCGAACTCACTAAGGTGCCACGAGGTTCAATGTTCTGATTTCACATGTACATTTATCTGATTGTTTAACGGGAAAAGAACATGTAAGAAATTTAAAGATATTTGTAAAGTTCCCCAGTGCGCATTCGTTCGACATGATTGACCTAATCACCTAATCTAGAATAGGCTCGAGCCCTCGTTAAGATGTGAGCTGATGATGAAAACGAAATGTTAACTAGCCTGGAGTAATCTTCGAAGCAGCTGAACCGCCACAACGCGAAGGCGAGCATGGCGACAGATATGGCCACGCCGCAGCCGATCACCAGCCACACGACAAGGACACCTTTGTCGTTAGGCACTTGATACTCCTGGAATAGCAAACATTCAATTAATACAAGACCACATAGACCACGCTATGATAAAGTCAAACCACTCTAATACGATAAAAGACCACTCTAAGAACAGAGACTGCTAAAGACTTGAAAATATCGGCTAGTTAATATGGTAACAGTTGCCTTCAGGTAATAATTAAAGGTAATTGATAGTTGTTTTTTTTTATTATTTCATGTCATTAATAGGAACCTTGTGAAGAAGTACACGAAGTTGAAGGATTACGCTAAGAGTAAAGCGTTTTGATAGCCCGGAGGCCAAGTTAGTCAATTAATGTAAAACAGATGTGAATCAGGTTGCGGGAGTGCACTGGATGCGGGCGGCGCAGGACCGGTTATCGTGGCAGTCGATGGGGGAGGCCTACGTCCAG
>JAODUI010017091.1:0-10082 GCA_027563995.1 Papilio gigon | reverse complement strand
CTCGCGTTATAATAAAAAACGCTGTACAATTTTAACTGCGTAATAGAGTTCCACTGATGAAATACTTTTTTTTTTTTAATTTAGCAAAGATTTTTTTTTTTAATTTCTTAATAGTACAATGCGAGGTATCATTGCGGGCCGCCCATTCGTGCCCTAAATAATTGTCACTATCAATCTGTTTAATTTTTTTATATGTTTATATAACGCGTGTCCATGTGGATATAAGTTTTTTTAGAACTGTATTTTGAAGCAATTGAAAATCTTATTGAAGTTTTTTTATTCGAAATATGTACTTAATTCGAATGAGTTACAGGCTGCACAAACATCTATCGCGAGCCGCATGCGGCCCCCGGGCCACGTTTTGACGACCACTGATATACACTGATTATTTTCCTGTCCCTCTTTTTAAGTGTGAGTGGGATTGGTATTATATCACGGTCGCTGCCACTCAGTGACTTTTAAATTTAGTTTATAAACTATAAATTATAAATTATTATTAAATTACATAGTGTATTAATTATCTTTTGAGGTGCCAATAGCCCAATAGTTAACGGTACGGACTACCGATCTAGCGGTCGTGGGTTCGAATCCCATCCCACAAGCTTTTTCAAACTTACCAGAAATTGTCACAAGAAATGTTTATTAAAGAAAAAACAAAAAAATAGACAAAAACAAAGACTGACTAATTTCGTATTGGTCGAATTTCGATATGTAATGGGAGATAAAAGTTTTTTTTTATTACTCATAGCTCTGTGCATTTCTCCAAAAAGATGCAAAATTGTTTGTCCATACATCATTTTATTACAATTGTAGTGTATATATGTAATAAAAAAATAATTAAATATTAGATACGCTGAAGAATTTGCGAGCAACAGTTTGTTTTATATCACGAGCATAATTTTATTTGAATATTATCGAGGTAAATATAAATCTAGTTTCAAGTCATATATATAAAGATAGGTATATATGTAATGTGTCCGTTTTGTTTTTCTTTAATTTACATTAGTTAGCATCGAATTAACCAAGCAAATGTCACCCGTACGTGCTTAAGTAAGAATTGTATATTGTGTAGGACTAATTGCGTACCGTCAGCATACGTGCGGGGAATGTTTCATATAGTCTTTTTACATCTTACTAAACTACTGAACGAAATCCAAATTAATTTACGAAATTAAAATTAGTATACAAGGGGATTGGTATAAGAGCGCCGGTGACCGATGTCCTTATGTCCATGTTTGTCGCATGTTTTCGATTTTCGAATTTACATATGTACATGACGTTCTTACAGTGATGGAAAACGTGATACTGCACATATGTGAAGTAATTCAAAGATATGTTTGAAGTCAATGCATTGACAGGGTTGACTATATCCTAGTCACCCCTTAATAGGGTACAAGATCCTTACTGAGGACGTATAATGAACTGATAATGAAATTAGTATATGACGCATTTGTGCTTTGGACTTCTGTCGTGTGAACTAGTTTGTGTGAGATTTTTGATTCCGTTTTTTCAATATTTTTCATCGTGGGTAGGAAATTTACGTTCTTGACTATACTTCGTGTAATTGATGGTACCAAAGTATATTTGTAAGGCTTCATAAAGAATCACAATCGAGCCGGAAAATGGGACAAGTTAAGTGAAATCAAGTTTCGGAAGACTGTTCGACCTTGTCGAGAAGACGCTTTGATTTGGTCTCTGATGAATTTGTAATGAAACCAATGTTCTAGTACCTTTTGAAAGTATAATTTTACAATATGTAAGCTAAACATGATTTCAATTCAAAAGCAAATATGCTTTAGACCAATGGTCATTACACTTTTCTATCCAAGGCCCAAGATATATCCTATATTTAAAGTGTATTAAAAAATATTTGCAAGGGTAAAAAAGGTTTTTTTTTTCTAAATATGTATAAAACTTAAAAATGTTTGCGGGTCTCTATTTGACGACCACTGCTATAGACAATCGAAATCCAATATACTTTTTTCATGTTTCAAAAGTTTTTTCTACTATTCTTTCTAACCTCTGTTTCAAACTTCACCTAAATCAATTTTGCTATTCTGGGGTTCTGCTGAACAACATCCATCAGGACCGCGTACTGTGGATGTCCAGCAGTGGGCAGACGCTGATGATTCATCTACACTTTCGCAATGTTAGATAATTACAAGTAATCAAATATTCTAAACAGTATTTACAATGATTAACATCATCTTTAAAGTCCAACCGAGTAAGGGTGATCGACGTAACGCCCGGCGTCAAGCATTAATATGCAATTTATATGCGGGACATAGTCTCGGATAAACTTGCCTAGACTTCAATGCAGCCTGGGCATCTGGGCTGATAGTTGACGTTTATTTAATTAACAATCTAGAAACTGCATACAATGTAAACAGTTTGATTAAATGTGACTACGTAATTATGGTAGCCGCCATCTTGAATTATTTGTCATTTCAAAATGGCGGATATTGTCGCTATTTGACCACATTTTAATTGTACATTTTCGTAATAAATTGTATTAAATGAATGAATAAATAAAAAAAACCTTTAATTTTTGATGTTGCAAGTCTGCGTAATGTGTTTTTTCTTGTCTTTGTAGTAGTGAATGTGGTTTCTTTCTATTCTCCTTTATTTCTTTGTTTAAAATCGTATCACTAATAATTCTAACTATATTCGAAAAAAATTTAAAGCAAACTTTTAAATATATATTTTTGTCGTACTTACTATAATAAACTATTTTATTCTACAATACCTTTTGTAAGATTCAAGCGATATCGCAAGAGAGTCGTATCTTAAAATTGTTTCTAGAAAATTCTTTACAATTGTCTTCCATTACTTGATTGCTTTGACCAAAGATAAACGGACTAAACATAGAATGTTGTTCTTGTAATGTAACTACCACCAAATAATATCTATTTGAATGAGTCGGACTATACATCTCGAAAGTAACGTTTGTCTTTTGTTTTTACATCACAATGTTGACGAGGATGATTACATTCTGACAATTCTCGTGATAAGCTAAAAACGGTAACCAAAACTGTACACATCTTTCTAACACACACAATTAAAATCTGCTAATAAATGCTGCTTTAATAATCCACACACACAAGCAAGCTTACAAGAAGAAACTAACTAGAGTGACGCAAAGCTTGTTGGCCTCCGACAATAAAAGTCTCCAACTATTTCGATCCAGCGCCAGATCCAGTCCTGGACTTGCAGCTCTCTCTGGTCTTTCCACCTCGTTATCCAGTGATACACGGACCAGCGGACTGGGCGTCGACCACTTGACCGTCCCAAGTACGCGCGTACAAAGAAAAGAAAGCGAATGCCTTACTTATATTACAAATTTTTTTTAACTGATAGATACGTTATATGCCTTTGAAAATACGCTAGCTTTGAAATATCAAGTCCTGTCTCTTAAATGTCTAAGTTTGATTGCAATAAAACAAACAGTTGTATCCAATACATTTAAATTTGTAAAATAAGATTTGCTCACTCTATACACTATTGGAGAAATACAAATAACTTAAATTATTCCAAACGATATTTTTGCACTGAATTTCATATCCATCCATACATAAGTAAGTTGATACACGTAAGCTCATCACTAAAGGTCGTTCATTAGTAATTTAAAAAGTCGTTTAGCGTTGACTTCTAGTACTAAAACTGCACTAAGTGACTCCCTAAGTGACTGCATTTTTATACAATTTATTGTCATTTTTTTTTTTATTTTGTCGACTCTTTTTATCTCATCATCTTCATCTTCACCAGCTCAATATGTCCCCACTGAGGGACTTGGATCCTGCCGTAATATTAGGGCTGACTAATCCATAGTCAACCACGCCGGCCTAGTGTATTGACTTCGCAAATGTCATGACAATGTTTTCCTTCACCGTAAGAACGTCGGATTTTCTACATATGACATTCGAAAATTAAAAACAACATTGAGACAAAGCAGGGATCGAACCTGGACATATGATGATTAAGAGTCGGTGCGCAAACGCGTAACACGCGCCACCGACGCTCTTTTTATGTATTCAAAGCTGAATATTCAATCGTTTTAACTGGTAACATTTTTGTTAAAAAACAAACCGTTTCTTTGTATGAAAACGTACTGACGTGTCCGTTTGCGGTGTTCGTCCTTAAAAGCTACAGCTTGAACGCACAATAGCCAATAGGATGCAGTTTTAAATATGTTTGTGAGAAAAAAGTCGGTCAGTGGTCAGAGGGAGACGACTTGCTTCTTACTATTAACCCGGTTTTTGTGCTCATTCGTGTGTCAGAAGGGACGGGGGTTGCGGACAAGGAAATTCTTTAAATGAAACACCGCTAACGTTTGCGATTGTAACGTAAATTGAACAATAACGAACGTTGTTCTGTATCAAACAATTGAAAGTCGACTGACTGGACGAACTTCGAAACTGGAATACGAAGTTGTTTTTGTTTTCGACTTAGTTTTGTTAAACTGCAAAGATAAGAGAGTTTATTTTACAAAAGCTGAGAATAAATACAATAGATTATTCATTGAATTCTCTTTTCAAAGCCATAAATACTTTATAGAAAGGCGTATGAATGCGTAGATTCTCTTTTGTTTATGCCCTGACTTTTTACATATATTGGCTATACGCCGTGGTATTTTGTGACTATTTGATTTCCGCCATTTTGGCGCTGTCGGTAGCGAAGATCGGGGTGGCGAGAATCCGAACTAATAGAACTGTCAGTAATATTAACAGATGCTTTTAAGTGCTAAGCAAGCTGTCATTATCAAGCAACGATCTGTCCATCTATATCGGGTTTCAATAGAAATAGGAAATTATAACAAATCAATCTATATAATTTTACTAATATATAGTTGAAATTACAGACATTTTTGTGTACATGAACAATATATGACATTGTCAGCCAGTGACGTCTGTTAATATAATTTCGCATTTCCATTGAATTCGACTGTAAAAGATTATTATGTTTACCGTATCTATTTTTTTTATTGTGATTTAATTGTCATGTATATAAAATAACATTTGATATGTAATGATGAATTATTTATTGATGAAGAAGATTATGAGATTAAATGTGGATAGCTATAAAGGTAGACCGAAGGTATGGATGGATTGTGTGTAAGATTTGCGTAAGTGTGTGAGTTCAGATATGAGCTGACAGAGATGTATGGTGTACATACTGTGACGTCACTACGGAGGGAAAAGGGCAAGTTGATGTCATCATGATGATTTATTTTTACGTCAGCAATTCTGTAGTATGAAAAAAATATCTTTTGAATTTCCCTGAATTCGCTAAAGATCGCAATATCAGCTAGTCTCGGTGTCATCTCATTATGTATTCAACATCCGTCTACGCCCAAGATTCTTTTTACGACAATTTTCTCCTATAGTTCTGCTAACTTTCGTATTTTCACATAAACTATCGTACATGTATCCGTCAGCTTATACGAGTATAACGTCTCGGGCTTGGATTCTACCGTATTAGAGGTGACATTTCACAGACAATGATTACGAGTAAATAACTACTTCTGACGTCACAATCCAGACCCCCGCCAGGTTATCAAGAAGCAAAGCAAAGACGACCCCCTATAGTGTTTACGTAATTGAACGACCCCTTACTGCTCCGACCACTGACCTTCTCGCAACACACATTTGATAACTGCATCCTATTGTCTCGTGTCGACTCGATACACGTTGTAGCGACTGTAGCTTAAGGAACACCGCGAACGGACGCGTTTGTACACATCTCACTCTCGCACAATATCCGACTTATAAATATATTAAATACTTGATTATTGCTCACATCGTTTTTTTAACTTTCACAAATTCGGATGTCGATATTCCGCTCCAATCCAATCTACGAAATATTTAAACAAACACAACAATTATATAAAACGAAGGAGAACCTTTTAAAACAAGCTTTTCTCAATTAAACAAGCACAAACTCGTTTTAAATTACCGTGACCTCCGTGAATTTCCTGCCAGATGGGGCAGGAAATTGCTAGAGTGGAGGCCACGGTTGGGGACCAGGAGTGTGGGTCGACGACTTAGTGCGGACGGCAGGAAGTCGTTGGATGCGAAAGGAGGACCGCATACTATGGAAGGCATTGGGAAGGCCATATCCAACAGTGGGCAGACAAGGTCAGATGATGATGAAACTCGTTTGGCTCGTTAACAAAGTACTTATGACCTTCCATCATCAGATCAGCTGTCATATTGTACTGTCATGTTACAGACGCGTGCGGGATGAATGTGGATGATTGTATGTACGTGGGTTACATTTCATAAAAATAGATTTTTTTTATATGTCCTAGTTACTGGCACTTTAAGCCAAAGACGATAGTCTGGAAAATCACGTAAAAGTGATTTTTTTTATGTCGTAGTTACTGGTACATAGTTTTTAGTACATATGGACTGTTGGCTTTTTTTTGTATATTGATCTAATTACTGGTTGTTTCAGCCAAGATATATATTTTGGTTGAACGCGTAAATTGAGTTTTTTTTTTAATTTCTCGGTAAAATGAACCGCGTCGGTTAGTTCGTTGACCTATAGATTGTCGTATAGATTAGGTTTTATACAATTTCGTAGTTGTATGGAAGCGTAATGGAATGTTTTTTTTTCTTTTAATCTATATAAAAAACATCACAAACAAGGCACGTCTCTTCGGTGCATACGATACTAATTTAAAGCACATATATATATACAAAAAAGAAATTATTGTGATGTTAGTTCTATTCTAGCAACACTAAATGCGATATAAGTACATTGCAATAGGTTTTAACAACAAAAAAAAAACTTCATTTCAATAAAAAAAAAGTCATAAAAAAAACGAAATATATCTAACTGGCCAATAATTACAATTTCTATTCAATTCATCGTCGTTAATAATTTCCAGTGTCGCCATTTAATATATCAACTAGAAATACTAAAAATATTAAAGTCGTCAGCATTCGAAAATACTCATTGCAAAATATAGCCAGCGTTAAAACTGCTGTCGATTTAAAAACTTGCCAACATTCAAAAAACGCTGCCTAAAAAGTTGCCAGCATTCAAAAATTACTATCAATTTAAAATCTTGCAATCAGTAAAAATACTAATTTTAAAATCTTGCCAGTATATACAAACACTGTTAGTATTTAAAATTGCCAGCATTAGAGTTACAGATTTTGAAAACTTGCCAGTATTTACTAACTCTACCAATATTCAAAGTTGGCATCACACAAACTTCTAATTTCAAAATGTTCCCAGCATTAAAAACAATTTAAAAAGTTGCCAGCATTAATGGACACCGTTTTTAAAAGTAGCTAGCCTTCAAAAATACTATTAACATTAAACATTGCCAACTATAAAAATACCGATTGTAAAATATTGCCAGCATTAAAAACACTGAAAATTTTCAAAGTTGCCCGCATTAAAAAACATTATTTTTAAAATATTGCCAGCATTAAAAACACTGCCAATTTTCAAAGTTGCTATCATTAAAAAACATTCTTTTTAAAATATTGCCAGCATTGAAATACACCAAAGCAGTACAAGGAGGTGCACGTCAGTTAGCTGTTGGGAACCCCGTCCCCCCAGGAGCAGAACCAGTTGTAGTTGAACATGGCGGCGTAGGGGTGTTTCCTCTTCTTGTGCAGGCGCAGGGACTCCTCGGACGCGTACCAGAACTGCGGGTACTTGTCGAACGGGTACCTCTCCGCCTCCTTCACGTAGGGCTCCGATGCGTCGTCTGAAAATTGAACGTAACCTAATAGTTGACATTTATTACTATAATATTGCTTTTTGCTCAAAATCTTTTGGAAGTTTGTGAAATCGGTTATGATATTAAGGCGATTGAACGAATGAATGATTTAATACCGATTAAAGGTTTGCGCTACAGTTATTGGACTGAGTAAATGACTGGATTACGGTATTTAGTGAATGACTGAATTAATAAGTTAAAAGGAAATTTACAAACTACTGATCGGAGCGAATGACTAAGTTACTAATCTGAATGAATGACTAAACTGCTTAGTAAATTACTCAATTGAATGAGCTACTTAGTCAAGAAAGAATCACTGATGATAAATAACGAAGTTAGTTAATGAATGACTGAACCGTGGAGTGAATGAGGGAATGAGTACTGACTGGGAGGCAAGCAGTAGAGGCAGAATATCCTGTGGCGGCGGCCCTCGTGCGTCTCCAGGTGCTTCTTGTGGTGCTTGCGGCGCGTGGAGACGTGCGGGCAGCACGGGCACGGGATGGCCAGCTCGCGCGGCACCGCGCCGTGCCGCTCCGCCGAGTGGGTCAGCAGAGTGGACACCACTCGGTAACCCTGAGACGAAAAAAAGGCATCTAAGTTATGTGATAAACAGTTTTATATCAAAAATTCAAAAATTGTACATTGTCTATGGTTTGGATTAGTTTTTTTTTTACTGAATTCTCATCTAAGCTCATAATGTACACTGAAACTCAGTAAGTTCCTTAATATTTTTCGTATGACAATATTTTATCGAAGCATAAAATCTAGCGGTGGTGGATTCGAATCGGAAATCGACTATTGTGAACCATATCTTAACACATATAAAAAAAAAAGAAGAAACGTAAAATTTGCCACCTTTACAATATAACTTCAATTTATCTGACAATAACAAAAAAAACAGATCTAATTACACTTTATATATAAATAAAAGAACTTTAATTAGAATTAAATTGAACAATAAATACTCACTTTAAAGCAATATTCACATCTATACGGAAAGTTCTTCCACTTAGGATTTTTTTTCCTGCTGAACACCATCCGATAGGGCTCCGCCGGGAACCAGTCTTCTGGGTCCAAGTCTAGTTCCACCACCTCCACACCTGGAAGAAATACCAGTCCAACTATCCAGCAGTACCCAACTACAGAGTTCCATATCTCAACTTCCAGATAGATAGCCGTTAACATAAAATTTAATGCAGCGGTCGTTAAACAACGGCCCGCTAACATTTCGAATTGTATACACATACCGAAGAAAAAAAACTAACAATACATTAAAAATAAGGCTTTCTGTTACTCCAAAATTAAAAAAAAAAACTGATGAGTAAACATGTGAGTCATAATTCTTCATGAACTCACTCCCTCCATCCATCCAACACTTTCAGTCTTCCTCAGTCATATATCTGCGGGCTCTTCAAATTCTTTTATATCGTTTAGCAACACATCTATTAAGATCACACTGTTTGTTCCCAGCCCTGAAGCTATCTTTACCTGGTGGTATTTTGACTTGTGGCTGCACTGCCTGCACCGGTGGGGCCACCGTGGTCGTGAACGTTGGGTTTGTAGCCGCCAATAGACTGGTCAGTATTGTATTTTGTGCCTGAAATGAATATATTAAACTATTTAATTAAATTCAAAAGAATAATTTAGTTAAATATTCTATATAAATAAAATCGCTACAATGTTGAAAGCAAACATATAACCTACAAACATATAAATATTTTAAAACGCCAATAGCCAAGATCAATGGAAAGATTTATCGATCAAGTGGTCGACAGTTCAAATCATTCGACTGTGAACCATATCCTAGCACAAACTTAGACCTTAGTTGTAGTAAGAGAAATATTAGTAAATTAACAAAAATCCTTATATTGTAAATTGTGAGTGTCAGTGGCGCAGTTGTTAAGTGCTAGGCTCAACATTGTCGAGGTTCGAAACCTGTCATGTACAAATGTGTTTAGATTTACGAATTCCATATGTACATCCCAATGTTATGGTGATGAAAACAGTGATGCTGCAGAATATGTGAAGTAAATCAAAGATATGTGAAGTCAATGCACTGACCGTTGACTATGGCCTAGTCATCTCTAGGGTAGACTGCGAAACCTTCAGTGGGAATCTATAAGCTGATGGAGTGTAAGAAAAATTTGATAACATTAAACAAAATTGTGGCAATGAACCGGTCACATCTGTCGGACCAGCGACGGCAAATGCGGTAGGAAATTGCTGGAGTGGAGGCCACGGTTGGGGACCAGGAGTGTGGGTCCTCCTCAAGGTGGACCGACGACTTAGTGCGGACGGCAGGAAGTCGTTGGATGCGGAAAGCGGAGGACCGCATACTGTGGAAGGC
>JAODUI010017090.1:0-10085 GCA_027563995.1 Papilio gigon | reverse complement strand
GCAACTGATGAGGGTTCCGGGATCTCCGAGGAACGCACCGGAACCCTCAGCACTTTTACCCATGGACAGTCCCACCGGTCGTGAACCATATCCTAACACAAGCTTTTTCAAGCTTACCAGGAATGGACACAAGAAATATTAGTCAATTAACAAAAATCTGATAATGTTAAAAAAATAAACTGTAGTCTTGTCGTCAACTGATTCAAGTTAACGAGCAACTAAATAGCTCTATTCCAATATAAAATATTATTGACTTAATCGTTAAAGTTTCAATTACTATTGACTTATTTGGATGTTAGACTGGCACGCGACTGACACCGTTCAATAAAAAAACGTACTACAAATTATCTGTCGTTCCCTCGATCAATTATAGAGCTTATTTCAACGCAGTAGAGTCTATTATTAATTGTGTTTATAGTAAATAGTCTACCTAATTGGGCTAGTCTTTAAAATGGGTTGAATTATTACAAATCAAACTAATAATAAAGAACGCATAATTCGATGTTAATAAAAACAGGCACTAAGCGAAGATTGTTAGGTTAGAATTTTCATATAAGTTTATACGCCTATACGCCATAGTCAACCGCGCTGAATCAACGAGGTCACACATATCTTTGAATTTCTTACTTAGAATGTTTATCAATTTAATATTACGTTACCGACTTTTTTTTTTTCACTAGATTTCGACGTCAACTTCGTTTGCGTGACAATACACAAGACACTGATAGATTTCTGACAATTTTCATTCAAATACATTAAGCCGTTTTGGAGTTACATGACAAAAAAACCATGACCGACCCGTGACTTCGTTTAATGGGGATTTAAACTAAGAAATTGTGTGTTCAAATTTAGAACTAATGTGTGTTTAAAAACGATGTTCTACATCTCTACCAAATTTCATCCAGATCCATAAAGTATCGATCTTGTAACAAACATCCATCTAAAACATTCAAACTTGGCATTTATTACTATTAAGATATATATTACTATTAAGATAAATTCAGGAAGTCGGAACTGAATGTATAAATATAGAGCAAAAAAGAGTACAGACCGCGAATCTGTATAAAATTATTAATAACAAAAAAAAATACATTAATAACCTGAGACCACATACGTAATATAAAAATGAGTCGCTAAATGTGTTGCTAAGCGCAAATCACGAGAGCAACTGAACCGATTTGGTTAATTCTTTTTTAGAATAACCATCAAAGTACGAAGATAACCACGAAGAGGGAAAAAAAATGAAATAAAAATCGAGTTTTATTCAGTACCGTGGTCGAAGTCCGCCGAGTCAGCTAGTATCAAATAAAGTTCCAATATAATCTATGCCATTAACAATCTATTTCATAACGGTACAGATGAGAAGAAAAGGTTGAAAGAAACAATAAGGTTAGTGGCGCAACGTACATAACGATTTGTGCTTTCAAGTACAATCGCCGACACAAATCTTAACTTAAGACGACGAAGGTTTGGATGGATTATATGAAAGAGGAGGACGTACGAGGTACGTTCGCTTCTTCAAGGACATTAAGTCGTATTGGTTAGTCTTACTAATGTGAAATAATAATACCGATAGGCTAGTTTGATACGGACTACCGATCTACCGGTCGTGAGATCGAATCCCACAATTCATAGTGAACCATATTACACAAGTAATTTCAAGGTCATCTGAAATGTTAGAGAATTAACAAAATCTATTTTTTAAAAATGCCATCGTGTGAAACTGGCATTACATAAAATAAATTGAAGAGACTGCTGACATTGTAAAGCACGTGACGTCACATAGTGTGACAATGACCGCGTCACATGATCAGGAAAGGTCATTAATTTAGTATTGAAATCATGATTCGACAAAACAATTGCTTTGTTCTAAATTTAAACAACATTTAGATTTGAACACGATACAGATTTCTAGAACACATTCTCAAGCCGCTTTGTGTTTACGCGCTAATATCCTGAACTAGGTTGGAATTGAATATGATATTTTAAAGAATAGGCATAATATCACGCTACGATCTATAGGAGCGGAGTATACAAGATAAATATTGCAAAAAACTAAATACCACGAATAAAATCGCAAACAGCTGGTAAATTCAAACTATAACTGACAACTTCCTGCCTGCTGCCTTTTCCTTCCTCAATAATATTAAATAATAATACATTTTACATTTATTTACCTTGATCTAATTAAAAACTGCCAATCGTCTATTGGTTTTAACTGTCTTCAAACTAACTTCGGTCGTGCATTCGAATTCTAAATATTAGTCATGACATATTTAGAATTCATTCAAGAAAAATGTCGGTCAGTAAATAATTTTTTTACATTTTATAGTAATATCATAATAAATAAACGCTTATTTAATACGTTAGTTATGTATATATGTACCATGCTAGATTTTGGCAAGGTCCGTGTATAAAAAACAACTAAACTATGCGCAATGCCAGACAGTAATATCTTAATACAATAACAAACCCAAGACCTTCCAGTTAGCCTGCTTATGAAATAACCACTGGGCCACAAGGTGGACACGTATTAACGAGGAAATGTGCCATCGCTTATACCTTTCACTTTCTTCCGTGTCTAAATCATTGCATCTATTTATCCCTTAATTAGAATTTAAATTCAAAGTTGAACCTAATCGCATTGACTTTACGTTTTATTTTACATTACCCGGTGAACATTAGTAAAGTTAAATGATTGAATACCTTAAGATTACGAACAGAACATTTAATTAAGTAAAGTTATTGCCCCGTCAGATATAAACGCGGTGGCCATTTTGCGGAAAAATATGGAACTAATTTATTTGTGTGCATTAGAAAGTGGTGTAATAAAATCGATTGTAGCGCCCTCTGGACAGTATTTTTATATTATTAGTTACAAAAATAGGCTATATGAAATATAATTTAACGAATCTTTTCACTTGAAAAGGGTGGGTTACAAAAGTATTTTACCTTTAAAAACTAATTCATTTATCTATAACTTTAGTTTCGATTTCGTCAGTGGCACACTCAGAGTGCTGTAATGGTTACTTAAACTGTCACTAAATGTGCTTTTCAAGCAAAGTATATATTGAAGGTCTCTCTTAAATGAATATGAGTACGGCAGTTAAGTAATGACTTAAATAAATAGTAAAGAAAAAACATTACTGACCTCCGATATCCAGAAAACCTTCAAGTATCGTTCAAGATTACACAAAATTTTAAAAATAATAATCTCAACGTACGTATTTCAAAGAAAAATACAATTTAACCTCGTTCAAAACTGTAATTTAAATGTAATTATTTCGTCGATTTTTCAATAATTCACAGAACGCGTGCGCATTTCGCAAGCGCGTGTTATCGACTGATTAAATAATTTGACCCCTTTTGTAAACTGGCTCATGACTACCTTTGCCTTTTTCTTTATCTCACATTAAAAAAAAAGTTATTTCATTTAAATCTTTTTTCTTTTTTTGTAGACATTAAAATTGCCAGTATTTTTTTTGGTATTTAATAAATCTTTTTGGTAAATATTAAACAAATTTCCATAGATCGTCAGCTTTGAAACTAATCTTCACAAATTCCGGTCTATTGGCTAAATCACACAAACCGTGAAGGCCTTACGCCTGACGGTCGCAATAACAAATTGCTAACTCACGAATCATTTCAACCATAGACAATACCTTTGTAATTGCGTCCACTTTACAAATTGTACATAGCTTCTATTTGAAGACTATAGACTAGTGGTCGTTACACTTTTCTAAGGACCAAATGAGGTATCACTGCGGGCCGCACATTGTTGCACTTGACACAACCAATCTATTAAATTTTCTTATGAGCTGTTATAACGCGTTTCCCCCGTAGATACAAAGTTGATAGAACTACTTTTTTTATGCAACTGCATATATTCGAGGTTTCTGATGAAGGTATTTTTTCTTCGAAACATGTATATTATGAGAGAGGAATATTAGCGGATCACAGAAATATTTATCCGGCATGAGAATCGAACCCACCGACACACTACAAAAATTACTTCTCTTGATTAAATCGTAGTGATTTCTATCGAAGTATTAATTAGCAATATTCATACATACTGTTTATGTTGCCCTGGTGCGTATGCTCCAGATAACATATTGAAGTAGGTTTCCACACACAAAGTAATTTTTCGTAGGAGTTCGTATTTATCGTGCTCTCTGAAATAGCTTCGGTACTCGTCTTATACAATGACATTATTCATTTTGACATTTAACACTAAAAAGTTTCATATTAAGATCAGTTCGGGTGTCGTCGTATTCCGACAAAGATCCGAGTTTTCCCGAAGGACCATTTCTCACTACATCTGTACTGTGATGCGTTTTTTTTTATTTTGTTATGTCGTATGCCTAAGTAGGTTTTACATATTTACTTAACGCGACAGCAGCGCCTCTCCGGGCGAAATGGAGATTATCGCTCTATATTACCGTCTTTTTAATTATTGACATTACTCTAACTAACTAGAGTGGCGCAGCGACCCGAAGCGTGTCTTGGCCTCCGACAACATTACTCTAAATACATGTTAAATTATATGAAAAAATATACTAAATTTGGGCCGTCAAAATTTATCATAATTTTTCAATCCTTGCATAGAACAAAATAAATCGAATGCCATCTACCGAGCGCGACTGAAAATATATGACACGTTCAGTCCTTCACGAATTGGTTAAATTTTTTATTTATTACCCGTAGTCACACACTGTGTAAACCTTTCTTAATTAGCTCGTAGGACTTAGCCACCTTCACATGTTACCAGTGCACCTGCTGAGTCAATATAAATTAATAGTCCTAGATTAAGGTCGAGTGACATACAAATAGGAACAACTAGATTAAACCTAAGAACTATTTAAACATTAAAATTAAAATTAAAAACTATTAACTATTAATTCAATTCACTAATAGTCTAATGGTTAAGGGTATGGACTATCGATCTAGCGTTCGTGGGTTCAAATTCCACCGTTCCACTGTACAAATAAAAAGGGCTATTTATATCTTGATTTGCACTTATTACATCCCTTCTTATAATGGTCCCTAATATATTTTTTTTATTATACTATCTTATTCAAATACAGCGCCAATAGTATATTATTTAAGGGGTTATCGAAACTCGAAGTTCGTAAGTTCGAATCACAAATGAACACTTTAATTTGATCTACAAGAAATATTAGTAAACCAACTAAAATCTGCTAGTATTTGATTAAAAAAAAAATAAACTGAATTTAAATAAAATAAAATAAAGCAACACAGTAAACATGTATCTTTTTAGTGTTACAGAGAACATATTTAAACACAAGTGCGTCGAGCCTTACGTCAAGGGACCCAAAATCCTAATAACTGTTACCTCCTCCTTCAATATTTTCCATCTTTCACACTCGTAATCTATTTTCAAACTGCCATTAAAATTTAATTTTATTTTTAGAAACAAATGAATAACAGTATTCATAAAACTTCGTAAACAATAAAAAGCTTCATCATCCGACATCAAACACAAGCCAGTAATAACCCGTTTTATAATCTCATTTCATAATACTCTTATCAAATTCTACTGACGTATCGAGACCAAAGGAAATCGTCCGTTTTTAAATAAACTGTACTACTAATGTTTGAAATGAAAATATTATTCTTTTATAAATCGTTAGAAACATTTTTATGAAATAAATAAATAAATTGATAAGCGCCTACATTTGTTTTACAAGCAAATTTCACGAAACAAAGGTCTTTTCAACAATGCGTTAAATAATTTCATCAAATCGCCCGTTAAACTGTCGCTGCTAGTATCATCAACATCACCGTGTCTGCCTACCCTTACATTACGCACATAGGTCATAGGACATAGGCCTTTTCCAATGCCTTACACAGTATGCCTTCCTTCGCCTTTACATACGACTTCCGGCCGTCCGCATTATGTCGTCGGTCCACTATCATAATTTTAAAAACTTCTTATTATTCTTTTTTTATAAACTATTATCTACAATTATTAGTCTATCTATATTAATTTATAGATACCCAATTTGGAGTACCATAATCTAGCGATAAAAAGCTGCATTTTTTTTCGAATTTACAATAGAAAATGACATTTCGAAAATCGACTCTCGATTACGTCAAACTTGTATGAGACACTCCAGCAACTGATTTGTTACGGTATTTGAGTTTTAGAAGTTAGAAAAGTTGACGCTTTATATACATAACATAAAAGTGAATTGCTGAATGTGTTGCTAGGTGCAAATCTCAAGAGCAGCTAAACCTTTTTCGTTAATTCTTTTTTAGAATATTTCTCTAAGTACAAAGATGGTTCTTACGGTGGGAGAAATATAAAAAAATGCCACAGATATCCTAAAAATAACATTCTATAATCCCATACAATCGATTTGTTATACTAAAAAATCAATTTGAACTTTAATACAAAGGTATAAGGACGAATGTTATGTGTGTAGACCGAAGTTCGCTGGGTCGCTAGTCATAGCATAGATATATGTATGTATAGGATACTAGCTGACCCCGCGAACTCTGTTTCATAGGAATTACAAAAAAAAACATTTCCGCCTCGGAAAAAAAACGTTTGTATTGGAAATGAAAAAGTTCTATTTTTAAGGCTTTCACGGGAATTTTTCTAATTTTTCTCATCTTTTAAACCTTCCCTAGACCTCCACGAACATTCCAAGACCAAGATAAGATAAATCCGTTCGCCGTTCTGGAGTTTTAGCGAGACTAACGAACAGCAATTCATTTTTATATATATAGATAGTAAAATATAGTTTGAAATGGAATCTATCGTCCTGATACAAACGGTATCACATACAAGTCGCTATATTTAATTTAGACTCGGAACAAATGTAACTGGCCGGAAATACACACATGACACGGACCGGTCGGCCTTTTTCGTGAATGTTAGCAGCGGCCGCTACCGCCGTATGCGGGGTACGTACACTGCATTAACCTTGTAACGTACTGTATATTAAATCGTTATCCTGTTATCATTTATTTGCTGTGCCGAGTTTAGATCTTTGTTTACAAGGAGGTTTTAAACTCGTTTGTCGATTTCTACGTAATATTTGCTGCATTAGTCAATATGAAATTACCAAATTCGAAAATTTTTACGCTGTCAATTTTCGTTTTAAATCATTGTTTATTATTCAGTCGGTATTTTTGAAGATCTCTAGAAAGGGAATATTCTTTGTGTATAGTATAACGTTACTAATTAATATTTCATGTCAAAATGTAGGTATTGTCTACAGAGTCATTATTCAAATTTTGTTTTTAAAATGTATGCAAAATTAGTTTTAATGTTTCTATTGTCACCACCCTAAAAGGCCAGTAGCGGCCGTGGTTCCTCTTGTATTGCGGATAACCATGGGCGTCGATGATCACCTCGTGATCTCGCAGTTGTTTGCCTCGTCTTATATAAAAAACCATCCCCTTTCATATCGATAACGTAAAGGAACAAGCTAGTGATTGTACGTTATTTCGAAATAATAATAGATTCAATTAGGACGACAGTAGCGTAACAATAACATTTAAAAATAAACCTATTCGTTATTGCTTGATAAACTTATAAAACCACTTCCACAGTTTTTCTACGTATATTTATATCGGAAATCAAGGAGACAATGTTTTTGTAATGAAACGTCTCAATCCATTCAAGCGATGTCGGGATAAAAAAAAATTGTTACGGTAAGCTGAACGCAGGTATGCAAAAACCTTCCGGCCTTGCGCCATAACAATCCTTCGTGTTATTACATTGGCTGCCGGCGCAATCATTTAACGGTCATTTAAATAGTCGCTTAGTATTGCTTTATTACTGAATCTATTCAAACTATTGTCGGCGCATTATGAACTGAAGCTTCGGGTCATAGCTGCAATAGCCTAATTGTTAAGGGTACGGATTTTCGATCACGTTGTCGAGAGTTCAAATCGTGCCATTCGACTATTGTGGACCATATCGTAGCACAAGCCTAGAGCTTTGTTGGATTGGTAAAATAAATATTAATAAATCAACAAAAATTTAATATTTTAAACAAAAACAAAATCATATCGATATGTCTGTCTCGCTCGCACTAATAAATCTTATGGAGAGGTGTAGTGAAGTGCGTTAGAATGGCAAAGGTGAATATCGATAACAATCGATCCCGGCTGCGCAAGTAGCTAAATATCGATGCAGGATTGTATTGCGTGCAAATTCCAATTGTCTGACATTTACTGTCCGACGACTCAGTTTAATATTCGTCGAATAGAAGAGGCTCAACTAAGCACAGAGTGTCAGAGAGATAGACTATAACAGTAAGAAAACCGTGACATTTTAAAATTCCAACCGACATTTTACATGTTACTTACGGTTAAATTACCTTAAAAAAACCTATAAATTAATTATTCAATTAATCTTGCTTAAGAAGCCGTGAACTTCAGATTAACGAGCCATATTAAGAACCTATTTTTTCTTGTTTTGAAATCCCTACTTTAAAATGATATAAATAGCAGACATAAATTTAAAACAGCGACGTCATTTCAATGTAAACTAGTCAGGCTACATTGTTTATGTTTGGGAACAATCTTGAAACTAAATCAACGTATCTTAACGTCGGCTTCCATTGCATGAACACTTCCAAATAAACATATCGCTATCCTTCTCATTCTCTTTGTAAAAAATAAGACAGCAATATGTTTCGGACGGGTATTTTAGCGGTGGAAGTCTACGGTTAGAGCGTGTCGAATTCTCGACACGCTTGTCGGCGATGGTCGCTTCGGATCTTTAAAATGCGTGACAGAAATCAGTAAAGCGATGTTGTATCATTACATTGATTCACGAACGTCTCTTACACGACAAAAAAAAGTGTAAACTTCACCCATCCCACTAGACTAGACTTTTTCAGTGTAGAATTTAAAAAAAATTGCCTAAGTCACTCCCACATAGTTTAGCTATTCAGTAAAATTACCGTAAAATTCGATGCAGCCGTTTGAAGATTGCCACCAAAGTAACGCCTGCTTGCCGACAGATTTTTTTTAAAGCAACGCAACTTATTCGTGAAATATGATTCCTTTGTTTTACAATTTTAATAAATGTATAATTTTTTGTTTAAATTGCATATTTGAATCGATTTAACTGCCTTTTAATGGCTCCCCTTAGCTGATTGGGCCTACGTCGAGCGTTGTATTTATCTCTAGCAGCAATGTTTCAATAAGTTTCTTTAATTAAATCTCATTCAACGATCTGTTATCCGATACCCTTTGTATTATAATTGTGTCGACAATTACTAAGAACGAGCGACTATCTACCCACGATATATTGAAGGTTAAATGAATTTTATTTGTAAGCAATTGTGCAGTAATTATAAAAATTTATAAATTGTATAATATTATTATTAGTTTTGCGTATAAACGATAGGTAGTGGAATCAAGTAATAAAACTAAATGAAAAACAATAAATTTGAAATGATTTTTACCATGTTCTCTGTACTGAAAACTAAGGACGTATCTTACTAGTATGAAAAATCTACACTAAGATTTACTTTAAGCGTTAAATGACTCTGAGTGCGGTAGTCTATATTTAATTGGTGCGGTGTGACCGAGACGAATAGTACTTCATGATAACAGAGACGACCTTGCTATGTTCTACAAGGGTGATATTTGCACTATAACTATACATGGTGTTCAATTTACTCAAGCGGTAAAGTATTTATTAAATACATCTTGTGTGTAGATTTGTTAAGAGAAATCAACTAAATAAATGACTATTAAACGACCGCGGTGAGTTTACTAAGTGGACGTACAAGAAGTCTCGACGTATTATTTAATTGCGATAATCGTAACATCCTGCAGCACAGTCCACTAGACGGCCGCCCTCATTCCAATCGCACTTGGCCGTCACTACCAAATGGCATTTTAATTACGCCTCTTGACTCGATTGACATATCAAACATTTATTTTATCAATCAAGATTTAGGTATATATTTATTAGGGAAAATAGTACAGCCAATTGATCATTTTGATATTTATATTTCGAACAAAAAGGTTTAATACGTAAAAATATGAGTGCAAATTGATGTTTAGTTTGCTGACGATCCAATGTAGGTATTTCT
>JAODUI010017089.1:0-10101 GCA_027563995.1 Papilio gigon | reverse complement strand
GATAGAATGCAGTTTTTAAATTTGTTTGTGAGAAAAAAGTTGGTCAATGATTAGAGCTGGTTAAACACTTTATAATAAAGATACCGCTTCAACTTTAAGAACACTCGAAAACTTTAAGAATTTTCAAGTAAATTTCAAAGATTCGACAGAACACTTTTAAAAGTCTTAATTAACGCTAAGAGAATCGATTCAGTGTTGAAACGGTTGTGAATTTTTGTGGTTTTAATAAAGGTCTTATCTCTGGTTTATCACAATGTGTTTTACGAACCATGACACTCTTGAAAATCTGTACAAATTTGTGTGTCAGTGTGTAAAAGCCCACCCTTATAATCAATACAATTAGTAACGCTATTATCATTGCCGATGATAAAGTCTGTACTAGCCGTGTAAGTACATCTTAATACTAGCTCATGCAGGCGAACTTTGTTCGAGCGACATAAAAATAAAAAGGAGTATATGTGTAGTGTATGTTCCTTTCATTCAGATTCGTTTAGTTGTTATGGATCCACTATCCATCCATCCAAACTATTGCATTTATAATAGTAACATAGTTATCATTCGTCATATATTTCGCTAAGCTATTCTATACTGTTTTTATCCTCGCTTGCATTCACTTAGCTAATCGCGAACAAACAGAGCGAAAACTAGTCATTGTATTCATTTCATTTTTAACGTCGCTTCTTTTTTTTATCATTAATAATAATTTTTCTACTAACTGAAAAAAACTTCGTTTTTTTTTCAAATCAATTAATAATGGAATCTTTTTGATAGATTAGTGTTTGGATTAATGTATTATCTAGTTTATTTTCGTATGGACGATTACTCGGGTAAGAGCTGGTATCAAATATATGTTTACATAACTATATAATTACATAAATTGTATTCGTTATTTCTTAATTCATTAGTTTACCTCGATTCCCTTTGTACACTCTAAGGACTTCACAGAGCTACTTGATCGTAATGATTAGAAAACTTCATTTGACGTCTAGCTCGGTACTCCACAACATTTAATTGGCATCTTTGACTACGAATAAATTGGCTATAAATAAAAAATAACAAACAGTTGTTGGAGTCCATTTTTATATTAACGAAATGACTAGTTGTAGACTTAAAGTTGTATTGAGCGTTTAGTAAAACACAAAGCTTTTTATTCTTGTTTTTTTTTTTGCAAAATGTTTGCCGATTTTTGTTTATTCAATAATATTTCTTTTACCAACCCAACTAAGATCTAAGCGTGTGCTAGGACTTGGGTTTCGACGAGAGTCAAATGACGAGATTCGAATTCTCAGCGACGTGTTCGGAAATCTATACCCTTTATCATTAGCCTATTGCACTATTCAAAATACCGTTCAGTATTTCCTGCACTTATCCAAATATTAATAGATATATTTACGTTTTTGCGTATTGTTTAAAACGTTATGTATTCCCTCAAGACCATCAAATATTTTTATATTTTTACCAATAGTAGTCCGGTATAATACAAAAATATTACCGAACATTTGATAACTATAGAACCTTATTCTAAAAGCAAACATGAAAGCCTTATCGGGTATTCGTGTCCCTTGAGCTAAAATAAACATGGTCACAAAGGACCTCTGTAATTCGATATTATCGATAAACAAAACCAACTTATCCTAGTCTTTATCAACTTACATCGAAGTTTTTTTTTATGTCTTAAATATAAAAAGATTTGAACATAAGTTCGTATACAATGTAATCTAAGATAGTCAACCACAAAGAAGGTTGAGTACCAACTAAGTCATAATAGTAGGTGTAATATCAGTCCATCATTATCATCATCACCATCGTCATCATCATGATCACCATAGCAGCCACATGTCGTCCACTTCTGGGCCACCAAAGATCGCTAAGACCATTCCTCGACCGCTCTCATCCAGGTTACTATAGCAAACTTGACTAGGTCATCAGTCGTAAATCATATCTATCTTAAAACAAGATCATTACGCTTGTTCAAGTTACAGGTTTTGTTAAATAAAAAGTGAATTTAAAATACAAAAGCATGGATGTCGTGATTTTTTTTTATACAAGGAAGTAACATGTATTGTTAACAACAATAATTGTTATTTGTTTAACAACTTAATAATACGTACAATCGTCTCACTGGCGATTTGGAGATTACAAAACAATAATTCGCACTGTAGTTAATTATGAGAGATGACGCAAATATAAGAGATTGTTTTTTTTGTAAACCCAAATCTATTGTTTGTTATACGAGTAACTTGGCTCTTAAAGTTTTATTCATGACATTTTGATGTTACCTTTGCGTAAATTAAACACCAACATCATATTTGTTTTACAAATACTTCTTATAGCCTTTTTTGATCTATTGTATAATAACCCCGAGAATAATAGTTCAACTACAATGCAGGCTAAGTTCTAGGCTTGCACTGTGATATAGTTTTCAATAGTTGAATGACGGTATCCGAACCTTTGACCACTTGATCGGAAATCTGTACACTTAACTATTATTCTTTCGACGCTTGTTATCGTTTAATATTTATTAAAATGAATTTATAATACCAGTAGAAGCGACAAAGATGTATCGAATCATATGTTATCAAAATATCGTTACCTTAATCGAATTTCTAGGAAAGCAATTCGTTAATTAACATTTGTAATTGTAATTAATAATTATTCAGTGCAAAATGGAACAGATCGTTTTGCGTAAAATACATTTTGTATTTCCGTCACTCAACCAGTCCTTTTATTTATGTATCTACTATATTATGCTTTTCCGTTCGTATGAATTAATAAACTTCGTAAGTAAGCCTATATAGAGCGTGAAGTGCCCTGCTGGTGAACCCACAATTTAATGCGGACGGCAGAAATTAGTCGGACGTGGAAGATAGTGGACCGCATGTTGTTGAAGTCATTCGCGAAGGCCTATATCCAGCAGTGGATAAAAAAAGGTTGATGATAAATATCATACTAAAAAATGAGAAAAAATACATATTGTAGAATTAAAAAAAAACTGTACAGTTTTACTGAAACGGTATGTAAAAATTATGATCAGATTCGACTTTAGGTAATATTTCATCCGGCTTCATGATATATGGTTCATTTTATTACGGGTTCGTTTTGAATTGTGTCGTAATTCAAAAATTTGTAACCGTGTGTTTTCGCTGGCTGAAGCTGTCCTTGAATAAGGGATATATCACACACGTTCTTATCTGACGCGTTATGAACATATCAGTCGAACTTTTGGTTTTTACATTAACTTATTGTGGGACATAATTAAAGTTGTTTTTTTTAATATCTCCATACACTTTTTCTCCACATTAACGTTGTATCACGTTCAACTATTCACGACTTTTACATAAACATAGTTCAAGGTTTGCACATCACCTATGTAATAATAATTGGTATAAAAAAAAACAAAAGAATAGACGACAATCTTGCTACCTTATTAATTAGAAATTAGATGGATGGTTATATGTTAGCATTTAACACCAAAAAGGTTAAGCAGGTCTGGGTTCAATTCAGTTAAAGATTACAGCCTGGAATAACGTATTCATTACAGTTTTTTTCGATAGTTCGAATCCCACCTAGCCACTATTGTAGTAGATCATATCTTAGCACAAGCTTAGTGTAAGTGTTATAAGAAATATTAGTAAATTAACGAAAAACTTTTACTATTAAAAATGCCAAGCAAAAGCTAGTAATCAATGTCGGCTCATCCTAAGCCTATTAGTATCCGATGCTGAGTACACACTTAAATTATAATTAGGCATAATCCTTACGTCCTGGTCAAATACATCTGTCTCCACTCAAATCCTGCTTCAGTGAAATGTAATTGGATTTCAAAGAGCCTTCATATAATTGGTAAAAAGGACAAATTGGGTTAGCTCTGAAAAACAGATTTAAAATTACAGCCTATCCTGAAAATTAAGATGTAATTTTTTAACAAGAACCAGTAACTAAAGCTGAAGTAAATTATATAATAAAATATGGTGAAATAAAAATTTTAAATACTTCGACGGAAACAAAGTTTTTTTTTATTTTTAATTTCCCCCACAATTTGCAGTTAGCGGTTAATTTATTTTGGCTTAGATTATCATTACGCCAATTTATTTTTCTTTTAAGATTACATCCATTAAAAAAAGGTATTTCTAAAAAAAAAACACGTTTCTTTTTAATTTTTTTTTTACAACAGCAGAAACCTTTTAGTAAATACACGTTTATTTAGAAATTCCTTTTGTGCCGTGTGTGAAATAGCAACATCTGTGAAGTAGAGCTTTGTTCTTAGATTAATTAACCGTAGGGATTTCTCTTTTGCTTTATAACTAGCTGTCGACCGCGACTCCGTTCAAGCGGAATTAAAAACAAAACATAATTAGAAGACTTCACTTTTATCTTCGGTTGCTTGTTAAGCGCCATTAATAATCTACTGGTATACTTAAGTTTGTCGGTCTATACAAAGACGTTAAGTTAGTCTACATATCACAGTAACCAATGCTAATTCTAACTTGGAGAAAAAACAATATTTCCACTGAAGAAATAAACGGCAAAATCCATTCCTTTTTTAATATAACAGGTATGGCGTATTCCTTTTTTTTAATATAACAACGAAAGTAATAAAACGAAGTGAACAAACGCGATGTCGCGATACATTATTAAAAAAAAAAGTGTCACTTTATCGGACAAGTTACAACTTAACAAGTGAACTTAGCGCGTTATCTAATATAACTTGTTTAAGTTTGTAAAGTGTGTTATTTCTATATGTCAGTGTTAAAGTACGGGACACAGTTAGATCTAGAAAAATTAACATAGCCTAGGAGAGGCAGAGTAGGCATCTGCCGAAAGACATTCTAAAATTTGTATAATGAACATAAAATTATTTGGAATACAAAAATGCCTACAATTTTTATAAATTCAAAGATAACTCTAAAATTACTTGTCAGTGTTTCATTATTGGACCATATTTTAATAAGAATTTCTTTTGTAATAACAAAATCTAACACTACCCCTTCCCCTCGCTTCTGCTCTTAAATCGTTGACTAGCGACTTCTGACGACGTTCTTGTCTAGATTTAGGTAAAATCTGACATTTATAAAAATGATACGGTTCAAATCCAAAGCCTTCTTTTATGTGAACTATCTCTCGTGCTCAGTCTAGGCTGTAAATAAAGTGTTATTACCAAAGAAATCAATTCTTAACCACCCTTTTTAAAGTTCACTTAACAGGATAGAGTATGTATGGGAAGGAGAAAGATCCTTTATAAGCACATCTTCGCTTCTACCATTTAAAAAAAACATCAATGCAACGCAAACATCTGCATATTGTTCACTTGATGGACTTGGCTATTTTAGCGAGATTTAAAATAACAACTTTCAAAGGCGTCTTAGAATACGTTGTATTTATACACATGTAAATTTCATTCTGTCTAGATATTGTAAATTGTTGTTTTTTTAGATTGTTAGAAGGTTAACCTTGCATCTATAATTTATCCGAGATCAACAGCGCACAACCGGTTACAGCCGCCTCTAATGCCAACCACGTAAGGACAGTAAAGCATTCAACCAACCTAGTGCATACGTTATTAAATAATCAGTTAAATATAGTACAAATGTATGCAATTCAAAAAAAAATAAAAAAAACCTATTTGCAAACTTATTTCTTTTAACTAAAATCCATTGCTAAAGTAATTGTGTATACGTAAGTTCGCGTTTGCTTCAGATCATCGCCAAAACGGTTGTTGAGTACTTGAATGGTCACTTACTGGAAAGTAACTGTATGCGGGGGTAATTTTTTATTTTATTTCTTTGACGACAAAGTCGCGAACAATAGCTAATTGATAAAACAGTTGGCAACAATCATTATTCATCTTGAGTAGGTATCTAAGACAATGTGTTTTTTTATGAACAATAAATTGTCACAAATTCGAATAAGTTCCTGGTCACGTTTGCGGCCTAAAGAATTAAAAAGCAAAACAAGAAAAGGCAACAAAAGTTATTCCTCGTCCAAAAGAAATAAATCCAAATTTAGCACCTCGTTAGCAGGCGAAAGGTATTTTAGGTTGTTTTAACAAACCACGCACGACTTTGATTAATCATATCAATTTAACTTGTTCATTATTTGGGGTAAATCGACTAAATCAAATTATACATGTTAATATATTGATCTATAATTAGGTACATATTGTAGTTGACATGACACTACAATATTGAAAAAGACGTTTTATTTCAAACATAATTGATCATTTTTTTAATGGCGATAGTATTGTTGCCACCTCTTATAACTACAGTCTTTTTTAATTTCATTTTTATTACACTCATGATAATTTCATCGCGAGTTCCTAAGTTGTTTTTCTTAATTTTAAAATAGAACATAATTTCACCAATCGTCTATTGTGAACTATATCCTAACACACACTTGTTATCTGGAATTGTTTCAAGAAATGTTAGTGAATTAACAAAAATCTACTAATATTTTACTAAATATATATATGTATATATTAAGAGGTGAAAAGTATTTAAAGCTGTCCATGTACAGTTTACCGTAGTGTCTCGGTATTCGTGTCACGTATTGTACCGAAAATAAAATAAATGTCCACAATAGTAAATAACATCTCTGTCGCCTCATGCGAGCCTGGGGGAATAAAGCCTAAAGAGGCAAACGTTTATCTAATAAAACTTTAAATATATATTTTTTAAATGTACGTACAAGTAAGTGAACATTGCATTTTTATCACTGACAACTTCTTCAGCTTATGTCTTTAACCTCATCATCATCAACTTGCCCTTTTCTCTACGGAGGGTCGGCACAGTATGTACTACTCTTCCATACATTTCTGTCAGCAGTCCTATCTGATCTCAAACAATTCCTACGCAGTTCTTCATTCACACAATCTATCCACACCTACGTCGGTCTTTGCCTACATTTATAGCCATCTGAACACAAACTCATCACCTTCTTGTTTATGTGCTCATCATTTCTTCGCTAAACATGTTCACATCACTCTAACCTTCTGCTTCTCAAATTCTCTATCAATTGCGCTACTTTCAAACTTCCCCTAATATACTGTTTTTTTAATGTTTTTAATCTATAATCTATTAATCTATTTGGAACATACCTCTTTCCTATACAAGCGAGTCAGGCAGGCGAAAACACTTGACTGTCATCGTCAACCGCCTCACCACACTTCAAAACATCCCCCATTGTTACACACAGTCAGTTTATTATTAATAAAAAATATTTTTAAATTTCGACTAGGTCTTGTTCCGCTTAGAAATAAAGATAACATTAACGTTACCATTGTTATTAATTTAACAGTAATATTAAACGAGTTCCGTATAAATTATATTCCAAAGTAAAATATTTTAAAATGAAATCGTTAGTCGATAGTTCGGCGTCAACAGAATTAAAACTGGTTTTCAATTGAACACTTAAGATAATATATTCAATAATAAATAAAAAATAAGAAATAATAATGTTAGTAATTTATTGCGATTTATTCAACCTGCATATATCTGTAAGGAATTTTAAAAAATATGGGACATGATTGACTATGGCCAATTCACCTAAGTGGGTAGGCTCCGAAGCTCCGTAGGTGACATAAACGAGCTGACTATGATATTGTGTCAGGTTATCTTAGATTGTCAGTTTGTATTGTAAAAGTTCTCACAACATTTATTTGATAGTGCAATTATAATTATATATAACTAATGTTCAAACATATAAATGGACGCGGTCGTCTGCATCGTTTGCGCCGCGAACCGTGAAATTGCAAATAGTTTCGTCTGATGCCCCTGTGTTATATCCATACATATTATAGTTTGAATATATTCTGTATTATAAATCAAATTATTTTTTAATATACCTACTGTAGCGTGGGTAGACCTCCCGCAAGATGGACCGATGACGTGGTCAAGTTTGCGGGAGCATCCTGGATGAGGGCGACCGAGTACCGATCTTCGTGGCGATATTTGGGTGAGGCCTACACTCAGCAGTGAGCGCCATGTGGCTAATATGATGATGATGATGATACCTACAGTTGTAATTATGATTTGGAATCTGATACTACAATTAAAGAAGAGATTTGTGACGTATGAAAAATCTGCATTAAGAGGCTGTTTAAGTAACCTTTAGGTGACTCTAGAACTCTAGATGGCAACATCTTTACTTTATAACTTTGGTGGATAGTTAAAAAAAAGTTAAAAAGGAAAAATAAATATCGTCATCATCATCAACAGCCCTTGACTGCTAACTGTTGGTGATAGGCCTAAGAAAAAAGTATACCTCTATTTAAAGATCTCGGTGGCTCAATGTCTAAACTGACGTTGTATTCTGTGTCTCTCGTTTGAAATTCCGAGCTGCCCAGATATATGACAAGCTCTATACTTGTGTTAATGGAACTAAAATGAAATCGAAATGTCTTCTACAAGAGGCATACAATAAATGAAACAAGCTCAAACTTCAATTTATCATGTACACTGAATATTTTATCATCTCACTCAGTGGCACTCAGAGTGGGCGAACGTGAAGTTCGCGAGAGTTTTAATTTGTTGGATTTTTCTACGTTAGTTTCCTTTACCAAAAACTTGTTGACTTGATTTCATTTTTGTAATTCCCCTTTCTAGAAAAGTGTAGTCTAGACTTTGCTTGATGTAAAGACTTTAAACGTAAGGACAGCTTATCAATTAGTCGCTGGTCTTTTTGTTAACTGTAGAAGAAAGTTTAGTATTCATTTCTAATTACTTATATTCCATATTCAATAGGAAATTTAATTGTATTAGTACGTTATGTTGCTAGTATTAAAATACTAATGTGAGAAAAAGTGTTGACCTATATAATCAGAAGATTAGATGAGGGAAAAAAATATCAGTATATGAACCACACAGTAATCTATCTCTGTGTAAAATATGTCTTAGACACATTTAGCAAACATTCACTAACAAACATCCATCTATCCATACGCTAAACTAAACTAACGTTTGACCATGATCCCGCTTGATGCCAAACGATGTGGTCGAAAGATGGTACGCACTAGTTAATTGCCTATTCACTCTACTTTATTATCTATTACTATTATTTACAATAACTAAACTTTTAGTGATAAAGTTAATGTTATGATATGTGCATAGTATAGATTATAAAACCATCATCATCATCACCACCTTTGTTTACCCTCCCCAATTATTAAAGCAACACGATTGAAAAATGAAAGGAACTCAGCACTGGGGTTTTGTGTTCGTGGTACAGTCGAGCGCGAAATGGAAATGCATTCGAGCGTTTTTCAATTGTGCTGCACAAATTTCCATTTTCCTGCTAAATTTTATGAATATATTTAATCAGAAAAATCATTTAATATTTAGTAAGAAGCATCTATTCTTTCTAAATGTCAACATTGACTGCAGTTTAATGGCTTATTTAGAGGTTTTTTTTTCATAATTATATAAAAATAATTAACGCCCGCGATTCTGTATAAGCGAAATAAAAAAAAAATTAAATCAGACTATGTTCGAAATCTATGTAAAATTTCATACAGATCCATACAACCGTTCTGGAGTACATTCAAACATACAAACTCTTGTATTTAAGACATTGGTAAGAGTATGTTTGTAATAAAGAATGATCGTTGCCATCTGTAGTCAAAACAAATTAACCGATTTATTATTAGACTCATATTAGTTACTTGTTACCAACACAAGAACACTTGATTCCACGACCTTGTATAAACAAGCATCTTATGGATTTTTAAAATATCTAAAGATTCGCTGCAGTCAACAGAATACAACGACTAATAACGGGAAGTGCTCTCAGAGACGCTTATCGCCACTCCGAGACCCAAAGTGTTGTTAACCTCGGCCCATTATGTCGAGGTTGAACTTATAAATAAGGTGACAATGTACTTTGTTTATATATTGTTGCCCTACTACCAAGCAGATCAATGAGGTACCGTTTGAATTGTATTCCTGTAATGATACAGGGTGTGTTAATTAATTTTCTTAGTTCTTAATCATAAGTGGTTAGACTTTTTTTTTAAAAGAACTAAGTCAACGCTTGACCACAATCCGACCTGATGCCAAGTGAGGATGTTTACATGTACATGACAGTAGTCGGATGGCGGGATTCGAACTC
>JAODUI010017088.1:0-10146 GCA_027563995.1 Papilio gigon | reverse complement strand
TTGCAGGTGTCCATGGGCGTCGATGATCGCTCTTGTGATCCCGCGCTCGTTTGCCCCCCTTCTCGTATAAAAAAAAAGACAATGGCTGATGATGATGAATGGTAGGTTTCGAAGTCATGATGACTTTGGACATGCGTACACTGGAATCTTTAGGCTATCGACGCTTATTTATTATAACATCGCTATTGTATACGGGTCCAAAAAAATTATAAATGAAAACAAGGACACAAAAAAATAAAAATAAGTCAATATACATCAGGGATGGCCAATTTGAATGCACAATCATCGTTTGACTTAAAGTCCTATATCCCAGTAGTGGGTCAGCGTCTGCCCTACCACTGTCTACCAAGTCTGAGCTGGGTCCTCGTGATACAGGCTGTGCCTAGTGCGAGGATCCAGGAAGTTTCTGTGTTACAGTAGACCGACGACTGAGTTTTAATATTACGATAATATTTTTACTGTATTTTTAAATCAAATAGTTTTTTTTTATCTTGCTATCTTATCCGTGCGGAATTTAAAAAAAAACTAATAATAGATGTAGTCTATGTGACTGTTGTTGTTCGTTATATTAAAGACTTGGATGATTGAATAATTTTTTAAAATAATTGTATACAGAGGTCGACGCAGCGTTGGTAGGCCGCACGATGGACCGATGACTTGGTCAAGGTTGCGGGAGTGCACTGGATGCGGGCGCAGGACCGGTTATAGTGGCAGTCGATGGGGGAGGCCTACGTCCAGCAGTGGACTACATTAGGCTGATAATGATGATGATGATGATATACAGAGGTGACAAGAAGCGCGTGACCTTGTACAGCAGCTATTTCGAAAGAGGAAGATGGCGTCGGTGTTGCCATCTATCACAGATTATGTTTGTGCTTATATTTCAATAGTTACTCAGTGGTGATATATCTTTTTAATGGCAAAAGTATTTTTCACATAAGTCCAGATGTATTTGAACTTATTAATGACTTGTATAATGTAAAAATGAATCTTTGAATTTGTTGCTAAGCTCTATCGAGATAAACTGAACCCAATTCGCGAATTCTTTTTTTTTTTTTACAATAATCCTTGTAGTACAAAAATGATTATTACGGAGGGTGTAATTAAAAAAAATGCCTTTAAAAATATAAAAACGTTTCTATACTCTCAAACACAATCGTAATAATAGTTAAAAGTAAATTTGAACCTTAATACCGTACTATAAAGTTCAAGTATCAGTGGAGAGGTGCAGAAGACAACACAATTGTGTTAGGACAGTGGTCAGCACACTTATTAGCTTAAGAGCCTGATATGCTAATTAAAACGATTAAAATAAATTGAGAGACAAATCTGTTTGTGCGGATAAATAAATATAACTTTGAAGAAGGAACCTTTTTAACGCAACTTGTATATACAATAAGCTTCAAACACTGGAGACAAGAGTGTTTGCAATGCCATCTGGCCCGTAGTAATCTTGTACCAGAGCTGCACTCCAGATTTCGAAGAGTTACATTCGGTTCTGAAGCAGAACTTTGTTCACCTCCGGTTTAGGCGGTACGGTGTTCGCCGGTTCAACTAGTACTAAATACAAATCTATGTTCTTTAAAATATTAATAATAGTATATTAAGTAAAATATGTTTTAAATAATGCAACATATAAATAAATTATCAAAATGCATTAGCGTTGCTGACATTTTATCGTTTAAAACCAGTTTATGTTATAATAAAAATGGAGAATTATTTTATGTATTTGCTAATATATAGAATTTTAATAGTAACAGCCTACATAATACCTTACATATCTTGTAAAATTCAGAGATATCAAGCTTTTTCAAATGTTATTTGTATTAAATTTTTAAGTAGTTAGCACATAGATGTTTTGGCATAAGTAAATAATTGATCACAACCACTTGAATATTAAAATTTAAAAACGCTTCGTTGAACAACTTTTTTTAACCAACTTCTGTGTACTTATGTTTTAAGTCATTTAAAAAACTTTGTATTACAAGTTTAAGTAAATCTTAGTACGATGATTATTTACATTCTTTTTATTATTGATAATAGTTGATTTAAGTACTTGAATGTGGCACAAGAAATGTTGGTACAAAATTCATAAGCAACAAGTTTTTCATACATGGTATATTATAAAATAATTTACATACAAGTATTTTTTTTATGATTCATATGAACTGTGTGCGTCAGAGTAACATAATTATGGGATAAAAAATTTGCATCGTCATTCGCAACATTGAGAGAAATCTTCACTGTACTGTATCTCATTTATTAATAATTATTACATAGAAATGTTAATTTACCAAATTTTTATTATAGCAGTATTATAGATAATTTAATCATGCAATAAAGTAGAAAATATTTATCGTATGCTTTATTCAAAGCGAACCGGAAATTAATCACTACGGAAATACAACCTTCTTTTTATAGTCTTATTGTTTTATTAATTATTAATATATATTGTACTTACCAATAATATCGTACAGACTCGCCGTGTAATTACCCACGATGTATGATAAATAATAATTCATTTTTATTAAACAGCTGATTGTAAAGTTTGAACACAAAGATTCAAAGTTCCACTTCGCTAATAATGTTCTTGAGCCACATTTAAGAGTATGTCACGCGTCACTAACAACACAAATGTATTCAATGTTTTATAATAAAAGAAAACTATGAACTTTTTATTATTTTCTATACAACACAATAAAAACAAAATATTAAAAGTTATCACGGTCGAATCGATAACATTTTTTTGACATTGACATTTGTCACACCATTTTTGACAAGTCAAAAAAGGGGTTTTTTAAGAAATTATTTCCATTCAAATCATGTCGTAATAATGCGATGATAAAACTCAATATTAACCTAAGAATTAATTTACCTAGAGATAATTTACTATTTACCTTGGTTACCTCTACCTAGTTGAATTTATTAAAGGTGAAGACCAAAAATCGAAAGTTGGCTTTGTGCGTGCTACGGAATCGTTATTTGACATTTGTCTTTGCTTTAATTTTTAGGTTAAATTGTTGATTTTTATTGCAGTTTCAGCCGGCAAATACTTTGCCAAAAATTAAACATCATGAAATCTATGTTAAGAATTATATTATCTAAAAATGTGTTTTTACCACGTACTAACATTGTCCGATTTGCGTCGAAAGATGCCATAAAACAAGAAAAGGAATTACAAAAATCTGATGAAATTGTTAAAAGTATGTACCCTTTTACCTTAGACATAACTTTTATAGTGCAAGATTTTAACAGCTTACTAACTAACACTAGCCGACTAATAAATATGTTGCTAAAAGTATACATACGTATAACGTTAGATTTGAAATAATTAACTGCAAAAAAAAAACAAAAATTCATACTTTTATAACATAGTTAACCTTATACTTCAGATATCACTATTGAGAAGTACGGAGGAATCACTACACTGAATATAGATCGTCAAAAGTCTAGGAACAGTCTGGATGAAGCCACTCTGCGGGAAATGACAGTTGCAATAGATGATTTCGATAAAGACTCGGAGGCCAAGGTGCTGGTGTTCAATGGAGAAGGCGGGACATTCTGCTCCGGTTTTGACCTGGATGAGATGGGAGCCAAGGGCTATAATACTTTAAGAGATGCCGCTGTGAGTATGTTTATTGGTGTTAACAAAACCTTTCACGATTAGATCTCCCGACCGGTGCAATACAACAACCACACAGAAGACTTGGATGTTGTATTAATGATTTAACATTTTATCTGATGACGTGTGTGTTAGATGCTAAATTTTAGTCCTCTTGTAAATCAAAGGTATGAAAGGCCGGTAGGTTTGCCTGGAATGGGGGATATATGCTCTGTAAACTTGTATCCTACACTATCATTGAAAGGTAGGCAATGCATTTGCAACACAAATGTCTGTGGGTATTGTTTACTTTGCGAATACTGTTGGCCATTTGCTCATTTGTCACTTTACACTTAATAGAAACATATTTCTTGAATTGTTCCAGTCTCGATTGTTACGAAGACCTCTATGTGACAAACCCACCATAGCTGCTGTAACAGGGTATGCTGTGGCTGAAGGATTTGAATTAACACTAGCTTGCGATCTACGTATCATTGAGGATACTGCAGTAGTTGGATGTCTGGGTAGAAGGTTTGGTGAGTAAATACTAATAATTTTTAATAAAGGTCAAATAGAAAAATACTTACATGTATTTACATTATTAATGAAACATTGATTCATTACTCATGGAAATGTATTTTCAAATGTCTCGCCTGCTCGGTATATCTTACAAGTCGTTGCACAGGACACAATGTAAAAGCATGCAGGTGGACAAAACTGAGCAATGAGCAGATGACTGTGGGCCGTCTAAAAATTTGAAAAGACTTGTGCAAGTTTCAGCGAGATTCATTTAGTTGATTTTGGGAAGAAATTACCAATATACACCCATCTAAACTTGCCCAATTATAAAAACATATGATTTTCAAAAACCTTCCTTATTTCAGGGGTACCACAAGGTTTATTTGGAGCCCGACGTTTGACAAGTCTGATCGGGCTATCGCGAGCACTGGACCTGTTGATGACAGGTCGACTGATAACCGGCACTGAAGCACACGCTATGGGGTTGGCCTGCAAATTGACATCTACTGGAACTGGTGTGTAATCTATTGGAGGATCGAGAGGCGCTGGAATGCGCCCTCTTTTTTTCTTTTAGAGTTAATTCTTCTACATACTAAAACTTCTTTAGTGGCCATCCTCTAATGTAACTGCAAGGGTTAATTTGCAAAGTAATGTACCGGCATCTACATAACCCAGAGCAAATAGAATGCATTTCCTTTTTTTTTTATTGATGACAGGAGATATCTCGCCTTCTGCGGAGAAGGCAATTATGTAGGATTTGAACTACTAAAACCCCCTCAGTGATCACAGATGGGTTCATGATCTCCAAGGAACTGGAACCCTCAGTACTTCCCTACACATGGACCTTTCCTATTCAGTGATAGGGCAACAAAGAATCACACTGTCACCGTCTTCCTGAGCTGGAATGCTCCCTCTAAGCAATTAACTAATGTTAATCATCAAAAGCAACATTTTCGTTTCCAGCGCTCGGCGAAGCAGTTAAACTAGCCAAATCATTAGTGAAGTTCCCACAAAATGCGTTAATAATGGACAAGCTGGCTGCTGTCAACTCGCAGCTGAACCCCAACAGCGAGGAGAGTATGAGGGAAGAAGCGATTATAGCCAGCCTGCTCGGTGGTGCCATTCAGGACATGGATGAGGGTGTCAAGAAGTTTCAAAAAGGTAACATTGATTGAGGAGAAGGTTATTGACAAAAAGCTTTGTTTGGAACTCCCATGAGTGACTGCGCTAAGCATAATGATAGGTATTGGCTGTTACGGAAGTAGGGCATAACACAGCACTCAAATTACTTTCCTGGTAAGCTTGAAAAAGCTTGTGTTTAGATATGGTTGACGACAATAGTCGAATGGCGGGATTCGAACCCACGATCGCTAGATCGTTAGTTAGTACCCATAACCATTAGCCTATTGGAAGCCCAATTAATTATACATATAAAATACGAAATGACCAGCAAATATAGTTTTTTTTTTACTTTCAAATTATTTAAAGGTCAACTAAATTAAAAGGTAAACTTTAACATCAACAAAACCTTGTCTTTTCAATTTTAATTTGTTGAGTGTTGTTATTCAACATTAACATATTAAAACAATAAATGTGATGAAATTAAAAAAAAAATACATTGATAAAAAAAAATAATGTACTTGAATTAAGTTTTTTTTTTTAAAAAAATAATTTTATAATAATTTCTAATCAATATTTTAATTCTTGTTATTTTTCAAGGTATCGGTAAACACGGCAAGTTCTACAGGCTGACGGAGGTGCCTCTCAAAGATTGGGAACTGGAAGAGACGTACGAGGAAGTGACCGTGCACACTGGCAAAGAGGAAAATAAGCCTTAAGTACATTATGCTAAGATTCATTTCTTATTACATTCTAGTCGCAGAAACAATGCAAAGACTTAGTGCTACTTAATAATAACCTAAGTACGGACTACTGACCTAGCGGTCGTATGTTCGAATCCCAACATTAATATTATGAACCATATCCTAGCACAAGCTTAAGTAGCAATTACAAGAAATATTAGTAAATTAATAAAAACAGATCAGCCTTTGCCCACTGTCGGACTGCCTTCCACAGTGTGATTATGCCCACTGTCCACACTAATAAAAAAATGCCAGTGTTTGGTCCCTTGACTTCTTACTTCCTAATAGAATAGTCTAGTTGTATTGTTAAATGTCAAATAATAATTTAAGCGACTTGATGTCATTATTAAAGATCTTTTATTTGAAAACCTATTGTCTAACATGCTGTATTTGTGTTGCCTGTAATAAAAAACCTTAAAGGGTTTTTTTTAAATCCACGTCTTTCCTGGCTGGGTTGATTACGACAGTGGTTTTAAAAAGGTAGCTAAAGTAACTCAGCGTATGTGTTTATTTTTTTTGTAAATCATTACATTGTTAGTAAAACTAGTTTAAAAAAATATATTCGAATGATAATGTTTAAGAATAGAAAGTAGTGGAAACTTGCTTTTGTATTATTTAGATATTTGAACTGAATTTGTTTAAGAACTATGATAAAAGTTGTTTTGATATTCTGTATTTTTTTTATCAAACCCTATTTAAGAAAAACAAATTTTTACCAATTAAAGCTACGTAAGGTTGTCACCAATAAGAATTAAATAAAAATTTTAATGGATTTATAATAGAAAAATATTTAAAAAGCTTCATTGGAGAGTCCTTTTTCAGCTTGGTACTTGTAGTGGAGGTCGGAGCAGTCCTCGTTGGAGATGTTGGTCCAGCCCTTCTCGCTAATGTGGTACACGCGGATGATACCGCCGGAATATGCGTCGCGGTGCGTCGCGTGGTAGATGGCGCGACGACCTAGCTCTACAAAGTAAAATAACAAAATTTTTTAACATTTCAGTCATCATTAGTCCTTGTCTGCCCACAGTTGGACATAGGGCTTTCCCACGCAATAAGTCAGATGCGGAAGAAGGACCGCATACTGTGGGAGGCATTGGGAAAGTCTTATATTCAATATGTTTACTAAAATAATGAACAAGAAATTTAATCATGAAATTGAACTAAACCTCCAATAGTGCAGGTATACAAACAAGCTATACAAAAAAGACTACTTAAAAAAAGGTATGAATAAAAATAAGTCTTTTTTAAAATATTTCAGTTAAAAGCATGATGATATAAAAAGGATGATACCTTGAGCCTCCTCATCCTCCAGGTCCCACTTGTAGCCGGAGTCAAGTACACCAAATGCATACACAGAACCCGAGCCCACCGAGAACACAGTCCCCGGTGTCCTCGTACCTTCACTATCCACATAATACAACTGTGCACCCTGGAATAATTTGATAGGTGTAAATGTCGTCATAATCAGTCAACGTCGCACACTGCAGGGTAGGGCTCCCAAACACACACAGATACTCGCAAAGTTAAAGACTTAGTTATATAATACTTATAGAAAGATTACAGTTTCTCCTCTGGTAACAGGGTCCATGGGCGTCGATGAAAACCTCCGGATCACACCTCTCGTTTGACTCCATTTAAGAAAAGAAAAAAGTTTGACCCATTCATAACTTACTCTCTTATCAAAGCCAGCCAGCATCATGCCCATACTAAGTCCCATGCCTTTGTAATTATACACCATGTTGGCCATGAGCTTGCTGGCCGCGGCCACAGAGATGCGCTCGCGGTTGCGGAGCTCATACAAACGGCACTGCTTGGCCAGGACACGGTCCCAGTACACGCAGTCAGCAGCACCACCAGCCAATGTACCTGAATGGGGATATAATAATAACATAGAAAAAATCGTAAAAAAAAAAACATATAACTTGTCAAAGTGTAACAGTCCACTATGTAGATGCAATTTCTTAAAGAGAAAACACAATACACTTTAATTGTGGAACATATTGGGGAAGGTCTATGTCCAGCAGTGGGCAGATAACGATGATGAATTACTATAATTTTTGTTAATTTAAAACTTACCCAGTAGATAGTCATTGATTTCTACAATTTTCTTCATTGACTGTGATCCAATGAACTGACCACCAGTAGCTCGGGAATCCACAGCCAAAAGTACACCTCCCTAAAGCAAATATGTTCATAACTATGAAAGGCATTTTATGAAAAAAAAAATCGCAACTAGGAACACTAAAAATCATTAGTGAAATCAAATTTCTTATACTGTAGGTAGAAAATACAACATATTTGGGTGTTACGATTTATTTCACGAGTGCTTGTTAATGTGAAAATCGCTTTATAATGTGTGAGGAATACAAGAGATGCGTCTTGCCTTATACCGGAATCCCAGAGTTGTGGTGCCATGGTCAAACTGAATTTTTATGTCTCGTCCAGTCTCATCCTTTGAGTTAAACTGTGCTAAGGTTTCAACCGGCTGTAATATGAGATGAAAATATTAATATAATGCTTTGGTATACGATAAATACAGTTATAAAATAAAAATAACCTGAACTTACATTCGCAAACGGCGGAGTCGCTAGTTGAGTGCTGTTCATAAAGTTTTGACTGTATCCAATAACATCATTTTGAATCGACGCAAGAGAATCGACGGGTTTTAAATTAATCTTTTCGTTAAGACTACAGAAATCTACTAAAGCCATTGTTTTCTTTTGGTTGCTTGCAAAACTTTAAATGATAATCACGAATTCGAATGACAAGCGAAATCTGAATTTTCTGAATACAAAAATGTTTGACACATATGTTGCAATGTTGCCCACACGCTTACTGTTTTAAAAATGGCAATAAAGTTGATTTTTTAAATTATTTTTATTTTAGTTTTGTATTTAATTATTAAATCGTTGCTGGTATGTGGCAATTTTTAATTCTATGAATAGTAAAAGAAATAAAAGATAATTGACCAATAACGGCTATTTTTGCCATCTAGCTACGAATAGCTAAAACCCTCTGTAAATTGTTGGTGTATCTTTTCACCACTAGGTGACAAAACACAAATCTCCATGTAAAAAACAACGTTACAATTTGTATCTATGAAACGATACAAAGATTGCATGTAAATTAAAATCAATCACCGTAAAATGAGTATAATTTTAAATTGCGCTATTCACCGGTAGATGGCGACGTCAACTGACAAAATTATCATTACATTGACTCATGTTATTCAACTAACAAATATGATTTATGTCAATTCTTATACCACGAATATGCATTGTAATTTATAAATTGCTAAATCAATGTTTCACAATTAATTATCTAATAAAGGACTTCACATTTTTTTAATTTGAATTTAGAACGTTAAATGTCAACGGTGTCAACAATAAAATTAGAAAAAAATTGTTTATTAGAGTTTTACCATTAATTGTGGTACGAGAATGTTTAAACAGGTAATTACTTAAAGGTAAACAAGAGAACATTTGTAAAGATTCAGCGAACTGGCTAAAGATAAGTAGTGCTAAGTTGTCGAACCTATTATTACTATGAGTCAGAGTCAAGGGAAGAGCGTGGTCGTGGTCGTAGTCGTGGTCGATAGGATACAATCTATAATATCGATTAAATTGGAAGACTTTGCATAATGTCTGTCATTACAGACCCACTTTATATGTACGTATGCTAGATAATGTATACGAGACAAGCAAATATATAGCATACCTAAAATTTATATATTATTAATTTAAGAAAGAAACAGATTTATTGCCATATAAAACTAAACAAAATTTGATAAAAAAAAAACAAACAAAAATGTGTGGCAAAAGCAGCCAGTTTAGCATGCAGGGACGGCCGTATGCAGCATATGCAGGATGCATGATGCAGGATATTTACGTTAACATAATGAAATGTTTTGGACGTAATAATTTATTTATTCATTTCCATTCACTCAATTTAAGTCAGTCGAAAAATCATTCCGTGTCCAAATATAAAAACTCCAGTTCCAAAAATACGCGAGTTACAAAAAAAGACAAAAAAAATTTCTGCTCTGAACAATTACACTTTTGCAGGTTATGTATTACATCATCAGCTTATTATACGTCCCCACCGAGGGGCTCAGAGCCTACCCTATTATTAGGGGTGACTAGGCCATAGTCAACCACGCTGGCC
>JAODUI010017087.1:0-10148 GCA_027563995.1 Papilio gigon | reverse complement strand
TTGTGGTCACGTGATATATTTTGTTACACACCATAGGGTTGTTATCTATCAGATTAGGTTGGGTTTTGTGAAAATGTCAAAAAAGAACGCATTTGAATTTGCGTTTTGAATAGCCTAGTAATGTTTATCATCATAAAATGTATGAACGCGAGATATTTGCATATGTATGAAGGTGGAACTTAAGATTCAGATAATTGTATGTAGTTATCATAATGTTGTATGGAATCATTTTATTTTCGCTGTAATTATGGAATCGTGTAGGACGTAATTACTGAGACGCTATCGAACGCCGATTAACATAATCTATTCAACGTATACTAAACTATTAATATTCGTTAACAGGTTAAAATTCTACGGACGTCGAGCATTCGCGTAATAACATCCTTACATGCCCACGAGGTTCCCTGGACCGGGGCCTTAGATATATCATAATCAAGGCAGTATCTAGGTTCAATAAATTATCTAGTCTAATAAACGTGACATGGTATGCTTTAATGGTCGCCACTGGACTGTAATGTGTGAAACTTATCTACATGTCCAACGTTGAATACGAAATTATTATGGTATACTTATGTATATGTAGGCATATAGAGTACTCAATATTACAAGATTATTTGCTTATTACTGCGTTCTTAATCATCCTTACATTATAAACACTGCTTAGAATAAATTTGGTACAAGGATAGAGAAGCCTGATTGAATGCAGAACAGTACATTATAATCCGAATAATAGATGTGTTTCTTTTCATATAATTATCAGGCAACAATACACTCAGTTGTTCACGGGAACGTGTTCGCTGGTAACCTCTTGTTGGTGTAATGGTTAGATCATGAATATCTAAAAGCATCAGTTGATCAATACGGTTTACTTCACATTTGGACGTTTTTGGTTAAAAATATTAATTAATTTATTACTATTTCATCTAACAATTTTAGGTAACCTTGAGAAAGCTTGTGCTAGGATATGGTCCACGTTAATAGTCGACTGGTGGGATTAGAACCCATGATCGCTGGATCTGTATTCAGTACAACCATATAGCTACTGGCACTTCGTTTTCGTAATGTTATTTAGGTACATTTGACTGTCCCGATCTTGTTACAAGGTATGAACAGTACACATGTCAAAATAGTATGGAATCCGGTAAGTGAAATATACCAAAATGGAGGTGGTAACTTGCGTCGCGCATTGTATGGATACAAATTATGCGGATAATGATAGAGACAAAACAATAGTCTATGATAAACGAGCGCTGGGTCGCTGGTACAATGTAGCTAGGAATGCGGTCGCTCGCTTACTTCTCTACGCAATGTTAGGGTTGCCAACTTGATACATGTTCTCTATGAACACGAACAACGTGTATTATAAAATGTGGCAACCCTAAACGCAATCTATGCTTAATAACAGTCAAATATTATCCAGATCTATGTCACATCGAAATTGGAGTTTGGAATTACTGTGGTAACTTAAACGAATTGTTATTTATCTCAGAAAAAGTGACAAGGTAGTTCATAGTAAATTTAATTTTTAAAACTTTCATGAGGCATTTCACTACACTACTTATAAAAATGGCTTAACTCACGGGTACATTGGTGTTTGCTCATTGGCTATAGTACCATCCCAAGCCTGCGAAAGCGGTATAGTACCAATCCCACTCACCCTGAAGAAGTCGGTACCGACACCGATTTACACGTGAGTTTTCAGTTCAAAATAAAACTCATAATAAGGCCTCCGATGTCCTTAAAGGGATATTTCAAACGTTTATATAGTTGTAACGTTATAAACATGTTTCAAAAAAATATTATGGCATATAAAAATGCCCCGATTAACTTCATCTAAAGTTGCAAAACCATCAACAAATTTTACCATCAAAGTATGGAAATGTATGGAGAACAAGGCCTGTCCTACAAGTAATAATCCGCCATGTTCTCGCAATGTGGGGCGTAGACTGGTAGCCGACCATTAGTTTTATTTATGGTTACACTCTTATTCCTTTTAAATTCATTCAGCCCTCGAGGCTCGTAAAATAGTTAAGTTAAAGTTTATTCAATACAAAATTGTTTCATTGAGAGACATCATTTTAACTAACTAAGTTTACACGCAGATATACTACACCCACTGTCGGTACAGACTTAGTTTCGAGTCTATTGAGGACCTTTTTTAGGGTGAGTGGGACAAACCAAAACACATCACAAATTCATATCTTACTGCCACACTCAAAGACGCTTTAAGATACTAAAGCTACTAAAACTAAGTGACAAAATGTTAGCAGATTTTTGTTAATTTACTAACATTTCTTTTATAACTCCGACTAAGCTCTAGGTTTGTTAGGATATAGTTTACAATATTCGAATAGCGTGATTCGAACTCTCGACCACTTGATCGGCAAACCGTATCTTTAACATTAGGCTATTGGGCAAATAATAACGTAATATATAGGTTACGTTTATATATAAATAATGTAAACAATAACACATAGCGTAGTATCATAGGTTCGACTTTAGCGCACAATAATGTTTATAAATAGTTAAATCAATTAGTTTCATCCTGTTGCATGTTAAACTTACAATCACTGTTGTCAACAATTGCGCCGAGTTAACGTAACTTGATATAAAACGAGTTCCATTTACAACGTAACGATTTATGTGAGTGTTAAATGTCGTACATATTTTAATAAAACGGATATATTTAATTGCTGTGTCCGACATACAATCTGATCTCTACTGCGGCTAGGAAAAAACCTAAATGACGTCATACGTCGACACGAATAACAAATTATTAATTAAAAAACCAAAACCACTCCAACGATAAATACTGACACTACACAATACATTATAATTAGACTAATATTACAATGGACTGGGCATATTTAACATATTGCGAATTACGTCTCATGACGTAACATGACATGCTTTCCTGTCAGTCTGTCAAAAAAATATCATCATCAGCTCTCTATATGTCATTACTAACACATGGGTACATGGCCGGGTCGAGCCTGCCCAATGTTCAACTCAGTCTGGTCCGGGTCAAGCGCTTACCAACTACGCCACCGACGCTCCAATATAAAATATGCACTTTCCTAATATAAAATAAGACTTGATTATATTATTATTTTGTAGTAGGATTCTTCAAACATAAAAGTTACAAAACTTGCCTAGACTACAGCAACAGTTGACATTCGCCGGTTGATCGTAATGACCGCAATCAGACCTTCCGAGAAGTCTACAAGACATCGGTGGACAGAAAAAAGACACATTTTCTTTCCGTCTTCAGGTTAATGACTTGTGAATCTAGCATTGAACGCTAGTACGATATACTGACACTGATGCGACACAGAGGGATAAACAGAGCTTATAGATTTCGATGTTCTACGACCATTCGTAAACACCGCGTCCGTCGTTACCCAATTAACAATGGAACAACCGCGAAACAGGGCACAGTTTACGAATCCAAAGCTTTTAACAGTTGTAAAGCCCGCACTAATATTCTTTGCTAGAATGCACAAGACAGGCGTGAAGTGGAAGGAATTTCGCATTTTGTATAACATGCGTGCAGGAGACCAAAATATAATGCTCTCTCCTTTCCCGCCTGTTTCTTACACGAAAGGATAATAGATTTTAGTTCTGTAAAAACTCAAGAAATTATTTACCTTCAAATGTCTGGAATTTTAAATGATGACAATATCAAACATAAATCAGCTGGAGTTGTCACATTATTCGACATAACATAAACTATGTATTACTAAAATTGAGGAAAATTATACATGTTTCCCCTCAAGATACTAAACTTAAGGAATTTAAGTAAACATTACTTGTATGTATTTCAATTGTGGAAAAAAAAATAATATGGAAATTCCAAGAGAATTTCTTTATTATGACCTTTTCGATGACCCTCTACTGACGAAAGAAAGGTCAATGTCACTATGAGTTTTGACTGCCGTGACACTTCTTTAATGGTCCGCAACCAATATGGGTTCGAATCCCACTATTCGACTATTTTCAAGCTGGTTACAAGAAATATTAGTAGATTAACAAAAATCTACTAAAATAACAAATAAAAAACAAGAATATCTCAATCCAATAAGACTTAGGGTCCTCCAAGAAGCGAGTGTACCTCTATCTTAAAGGCCAGCAACGCACCTGTGGTTCCTCTAGTATTGCAGGTGTCCATGGGCGTCGATGATCGCTCTTGTGATCTCGCGCTCGTTTGCCCCCCTTCTCGTATAAAAAAAAAATACTTAGTAATCCTTTCCGTGTTTTACAGGTTACATTTTGAAGAGTGTGCACAGGAAATACACGAGTAATTCCCCCTTTCCCATTCTTCCATCGAACATTTAGACACCCGGCAGGTCTTCACCCCTTCATAGTCAATGTGTCGTTCGAACGAAACGATGTAAATCATCGTTCATTGTAAGCAACGCAAAGGAGTGGAATAAGTTGGAGCGTCAGTGTTACCGTCCTAGTACGATTTGGGGGCATCCAAGAGTAGAGTGAATAGAGTATTAGTGAATAGAACATCATATCTGAACTGAATTACTAAACTAGCACGTACCATATTTCAATCACATCATCACTTGGCATCGGGTGGGATCGTTGTTAATCGGTAGTTTGAATTTCATAAAAAAAAATACAAAGTTAATGATATTATTTTATGAAGCACAGTATAGTCAACGAATATTCGTCAGAATACCTCACGAGGAATCTCTAAGATGTATTTTTCGTAAATTAATTTAATAAACAGTATTTTAATGTAAATTAATTTAATAAACAGTAATACGAAATTTTGGAACCCAAAAATAGAATGACTTTTGAAATACGTTTTAGGGCCACACCACAAAATGGATTTGAAACCACGCAGCCTGTATTTCCGGTGCTGTTTTATCCGTTTGTTTTGTGGCGATTTGTTTTCCTTTCGTTTAATATTATATTTTGATTTTGTAACATTTTTTTTGTTTTGGATTTTCAAATATGTTTTAAGGTTTCTGCATGTTTTGATGTTCAATTATTTATTGAGTCCTTTTTTATTTGATTGCCGCTGGATTTGTGCTATTTCAATCTTATCCTTAGGTCTCTAACCTTACGTATATCTTCATTACTATATTTCGTACGGCTTGTGAATTTAAGTATTGAAGTTAAATCCGAGATTAAAAGGAAAATATATTAAAAGAAAGACATCGTACAAAAACGGGGCGTGCAAAAAAAAACAAGTGAATATTGAATGAAACGTGTTCTTTTTCATAAATGAGTTTTCTTCTTTTTTGTTATCTAGCTTTTTCTTTTTTATCGGTAACAATTGATGACACTATAGTTTTGAATAATTCATATAGGAACAAACTAAACTTTTTGTTTGCTTTGACACAGTTTTATTGATCTGGTGTGCAAGAGAGGCACCATACTAGAAGTAGTCAAATCAAAATACTTTCATCGGAAAATATAAATTTCTAATTCGAGGATCAGTTTACACAGTTCAGGCTATGTTTATTGTTGACCTCATTTTCTATTTGCATCCAAACAAGTATACAGTAATTTGATATTGCATCAGCTATTGCGATATAGACAGGACATTTTGATCCGGAAACTAGGGGTCGTCTGCATGGTATTGTAGTGTTACAAATGTAAGAGGCTCTTAGAAATCTACTATCAATAATTTGACTACAATAATGAATCTCAATATTGTGCTTTTTACCTTTAGTAACAAATGAGGGTAGATCGCATCTTTTCTAGTCTTACTTTATGGGATTAATGATATTGTATTTTTTTAAATACCGTCATTTTAATATACCAAAGAACACTGATCGGTAAAGTAATGCAATAATATTATGGAAAGGCCAAACATTGACTTGAAAACCGATTATAGCGTCCAATAGTGTACAGAAAAGCTTACAAGTTGAAATGAAAACAGAATTAAGGATTACCCCGCGTGTAATCTGCTTTGCTTTCAGATTAAACGCTCTGAAACTACGTATGTATGTTGCTGATCTATAGGTGTTGTTTGTTATTCCTAAGTCCATATTTTATGGATACTATTCACAAAGCATATTACTGTATTAATGGTCAACTTCATATCCAAATTTACATGAATTTATTACTGGATCGTTCACATCATCATCTTTGTCTGGTCACTGCTGGACATAGTCCTTCTCTAAAGTCTTTCACAATATTCGATACTCCAGTAGTGGTCGATCGTTATCACGTCCAATTTAATTGCTTCTTACAAAATATTAGCTATAATCAAAATATTACATATAATCTGTTTATAGTTACAAAGCAAGTGGCATTTTCCATACCCTTCTTACGAGGCCCAAGGGACCTGATTGATAGACACGCATAATCGACATTCACGTCACATTTATAAAGCGGTATCACATAGCTCGTGGGGGAGGTATATATTGGAATGAAGGCCACGGTTGAAGATCAGGAATGTGGGGCGTCCTCCTTCTAGGTGAACCGACTTAGTGCAGACAGTGGGAAGTTGGTGGATGCGGAAGGCGGATGACCGCAGACTGCGGAAGACATTGTGGAAGTCTAATGTCCAGCAATAGGCAAACAAAGGCTGATGATAATGATGACTATACAGCCAAGCGATATAATCAATGACACGCCAATATATGGACAGTACTTTTAAAAATTGGTTAAACAAAACTATAAACTTAATGTAGCATTTTTAGATAAAAGGTTTTGATTATTAATTCATTCATTGTTGGAAGAATTGTAACGTTATGTAAATTCTTAGTAAACGAAATGAAAGCGTAATGCTGTTTAACGTACATTGTGGATATTTCAAGCGTAAATTTATCCGTTCTTTGTGTTGTAGTGAATTCTTTTGTTAGCAAAACAACCGACGCGATATTTTACGAAATAATGTACTTTGATATTTATATTTCTTTCTGCGAACAGATGTACTAAATATTTAACATTATTTTTTACTTTCACTGTCATATACACAAATAGTCAATCTTATATATTATTTGTTAAATGGACAAACTATTTTTTACTAGATTTGACCTATGTTTGCTTTGTTAATCACAATTCAACTTTACTGTCCAAAACTATTTTTTTTATATCATTTAATTGTATATTAAGTCAGTACAATAGAGAAGCAACAAAGATGATCGATTCGTTGAAATATCAATGTATTAACAATTTGCGTGTTGGATAAATATTGCTTTAGGGCTGAAATCGATGCTTCATTTGAATATGTATTTTGTTCGGAAATTTCAATACCTCGATCTACAATTCGACAACCCTTTGTCGTTGGTCATATCTATTTAAATGTTATATTAATATTAATAATTCTATTTAATATGGAAAGTAGAATAACACATTGCATAACATTTAACCGCAATTAATTCAAACAGTATCAGAATTTCTATGCTATTGTTGAAAGTGATTAAAATTGATATAATTAAGTACCTACCGCAAACTTTTTGCACATATTTAAAACAAATGAACCAATCAAAAATGAAAAAAAATGAATAACCGTACATACATACTCTACATCTGTTCGATGTTTCTGCAACTGACCTCATTTGTGTACAAGTTCTAAGTTTGCAAACTATCACTCGAACGGTTACAGCCCTGCGGAAATATTGTACTACTTAAAAATACATCGATAAGCGAACAATTTGTTGTTTACACAATATAGGAATACTTTTTTAAAGATAAGTCTAATAAGCGGTAAGTAAAATTTCCAATTGGGAGTGAGGTGCTAGCTGTAACAAGGGCGAGTATTTAAAAGTATTTTTTACTAAGAAAATAGACAAGTGTTGATTATATCTACTAGTCTTTTTGCAACAACATCATCTACCTACCCTTTTCCTTACGGAGGGTCGCACACTATGTATTCTTCCATACATCTCTGTCAGCCATCATATCTGAACTCACTTCTTACGCATATCCTCTATCACAATCCATCCACACCTTCGGCCTTCCTCTATTTTTATACTCATCCATAACATCTGCAACATAGTACCATATATACTTTTTTAAGATGGCTAAAAAAATGGTCTCGGCAATTTCTCGTACGACCAAATAGATGGCATTGTGTACAAGCATTCAAGTGTACTAGGCTCATTTTGAAGCGCACAAAACTCAACAATAACAGTCGTATGAGCCCGGATAAATTGACCCGAAACTGGGGGAGTGGCAATTTGCGAGATGAAGTGGAAAATTCATTGTATCCGTTGTTACCGCGCTGTACATGTTCGATTTTTAAAAATTGTCAAGACAATTGAATGGTTATGTTTGCCTCGTTGTTTAAATCTGGAAAACCGATAAAACAAAGCTGAAATTATACGTAACTTTTCTCACAGATTATGAGTAAAATTAAGATTTTTTTTTTAATTTCAAATCAATAAATAATTACTATTTGATGTTGAAGTATTTTGTATACATATTGTCGTGGTATATGAAGTGATTCAACTCTGAAAAGCGTTAAACTGTAAATTTTATTAGGAACAGGATGTAAAAATGCTATCGTGCAAACGAGAAATAAACGAAGGGTAGATAGGTATGTGATTATGTCGTAAAGTGCGCCACGCGTATTGAACACATAAAATAATAAAGTAAAAATATTATTTTACATAAACCATATAATTTTTAATAGAATGACGGTCACGGACAGGTCGACGCAGCGTGGGTAGGCTTCCCGCTAGCTGGACCGATGATCTGGTTAAGTTTGCGGGAGCATCCTGCATGAGGGCAGCCGAGGACCGATCGTCGTGGCGATCTTTGGGGGAGGCCTACCCTCAGCGGTGGGCGACATGTGGCTGATGATGATGATATAATTTTTTAGTTAGAATTTAATCAGTATTCATTTTAGTTACCTTTTTAACTAAATGGTGTAGATATGTTATAAATATTGCATTAAAATCAGATCAGAAATCCATAATCGAATTTCGAATGTTCGTTTCATAAAATTGGGAACAAAAAAACTTAATTGATGACGAAACTATGATTTTACATATATATAAAATTGAGTTATTCGAGCTCCATTTATTCGTATTGTTTTTATGCCGAAGCGAATACAAGCGGACAGCAACTCTGTGAGGGTAATTGTTTCACTCACGACCGCAGAATTGCTCTGACGAATTATAAAAATATAAAAGCTCGTTTTTCCTTAGTTTTGAGAACTCTCGAATGCAGATACGAGTATTTAGTAGTTCATACACTGAAATGTTAATCCAATTAAATTTTCATACATATCTTTTTACACTGCTGAAAAATTCTTTAAAATGTTAGTAAAAAAACAAGATATTTTTATCTCACGATTTTAAAGGCCGACAACGTTGCTACTGTTGTCCATCGGTATTGGATACTAGGAGATCCGCGTCTCGTTTAACCCTGCTTTTAACAATTTTCAAATTGATAGACGCATGGATAGTTTTATCGAAATGAATTATAAACTTCTATAATTACGCAAATGGAAAATTTGTGGGTTACGATTTCTTACGTAGTACAAATGGACATGTGTTAATATTGTTATTTAAAATTACTTTGAACGTAATAAGACTCATATAAAGACGTTAATAATTTATGTTTCCTCTATAGTGGGTATGAATACAAGTAACTAAATAAGGCCCTAGTGTCAAGAACGTTGCAGATATTTAGGTCACTCATTGAATTAATAAGAACAGCATTGCAGTTGAAGTTTATGTGATCGTGACATGAACTTGTTTTATAATGTTAGTGCTAGCTGTATGCAAACTATCATGTTCATGTTGGTTTATTGCATAAAATAAATAAAAAAAAAAAATAGCAACCACATACATACACACACAAACATTTTTATATCCATAGAACATTTGTGAGAGCAGACTCTGACTCCTGTAACACAGGTTTACACTTGCACTATTTGTATTTTATCCAATTAATTTTTTTATACATAGTTCTACGGTTCCAGTGTACATATATAGATCATTACTTACAATATGCGGAAGTGTCAATAGCCTAATGATTAAGGGTATGGATATTCGATCAAGTGGTCGAGAGTTCGAATTCCGCCATACTGTCGTGGACGATTTCCTAGCACAAGCGTAAAGCTTTGTTGGAGTGGTATATTAAAAAAAAACCTCTCTCTCTCTCTCTCTCTCTCCTGGTGCCTCCCCACTAATGGAGGTTGGCCGTCAGCTCAGCGAACTTTTCCCGATCCT
>JAODUI010017086.1:0-10166 GCA_027563995.1 Papilio gigon | reverse complement strand
AAAATTTTAGATGGACAAAAGCAGGAGACGTTTTTTAGAGACGACTACACGTATTTTGAGGAAACTAACAGCTTTTACAAAATACACACGATACGAAGGTCGTGGGACAACGCGAAGAAAAGGTGTTTACTAGAAGGCGCGACTCTCTTCTTTCCTGAACTCAGTATCGAGGCCGACGTTGTTCTTGAACATATAAACAAAACACAGCCGGCGTTACCTTCGATATACGTCGGGATATCGTCGTATCTTACAAAAGGAGTGTTCATTACAGTAAATGGTAAGAACATTTTAAATTCACCTCTCGTCTGAAAGTGTAACACGTTGTAATTTATTATATCTACATCTTCTTAAATCTAAAAGGAAAAATTAAATTATTAAAAGTCTCGCGAGACATCTCACTATACTACTTATAAAAACGGCTTAACTCACCTGTAAATCTGTGTCGGTACCGACTAGTTTCCAGCCCATCAGGTACTCTTCTTTAGGGTGATTAGGATTGGTTAGTACCAATCCTATACACCCTGAAGCTACCGCTATAGTATAGCGCGTTCGCGGCCCGTCGCTCACAGCACTTTTGTGCAATTTATTCGTGTGTTAAGCCGTTTTCATAAGTAGTATATTAAAATGAAAAGTTGAGTGACGTTGAGGACATATTGATCGCGCATACCTCCTGTTTATAATTTTGTGAATTGTTCCACATCTTGTATCGATTCTATTCAGGTCCTACTGAGGTTTTCATCAGTGAAACCAATAGTGTGAAACGTGTTAATGAATTTCTAAATTTTTTTTGTTAGAAATGAACAAAGTAATGTTACAGGAGACTCGTTAAGAGACGTGTACAACAGGTGGGCTCCCGGTGAGCCAGATAATTACAACGACGAAGAAGATTGTGTGGTGATGCGCAGAGAGGGCGCCCTCATGGACGCCAAGTGTTCCATCAAACTGCCATTTGTTTGCAAAAAGACTAAAATTGAAGTAGAAAGGAAATGGAATGAAGCATGCAACAGTCCATATTTAGGTACTTTAAACACTTTTACTTGTTTTAAGCAAACATTACAATAACTAGGATGATCTATTTGATTAAGGCGAGAGAAAATTTAACGGCTCATTAAATTTACATCGTCACTTTCAAAATATTTAGAAGCCAATCGTAATGTTCATAAAATAAAAACAATTTAAACGGTAAATACTATGATGTTAGTTATTCTACTAAATAACTTGACATATGGTTACTTTCAGATTACAAATATAACGAAGATTTGGGCAGATGCTACAAGTTCCATATGTACCCGATGAACTGGAAAGACGCGGTGGAGGCGTGCGACGCGGAACAAGCATATTTGGCTATCATTAACTCTAAGGACGAAGCGGACCACCTGGTCAATATCACTGCTAACGCATCCAAAGACAAAGTTAAAGGAAATTATTTACGCGGAGCTGTCCATCTGGGATATAGTTATGACAAAACTGTCGATGACTGGAAAACTGTTATGGGTATGTTTTACGAATGAAGGTTCGCGTTGGTGATAGTAAAACTTTTAAGATAAATATGAATATTTAAAACACGCCCCATTGCGAATCTCTTATCAATATGCCCAAAACATGTGTTTCAGGTGAGACATTGGAGCAGGCAGGGTACGCGGCGTGGGGCAACAACCAACCCGACGGTGGGGAAAACGAACGCTGCGGCTCCATGTTCTACAACGGACAACTCAACGACATCAGCTGCGAAAGCCAAAGAAGCTTGTTTATATGTGAAAGAGAAAACAGACTTCTCGGCTTAATCGTTGACAAATTCGGAAAAGAATAAAATAGCCACTGTACATAGTTAAATTTGCGGTCACCACGTGTCCATTAGACGTTCTAATAAAACCTTAAAGTAATTATTATGATGTAATAAATGACAAAATCTACATTGTTTGGCATTTGTAATATGCAAAGGCACATTTTTCAACATTTTCAGATTCTTATCATGCGTTGTATAGAAATATAACTTAAGTCATGCAGCTCCACGCCGTGGCGTTGAGGCAATAGAGCCACAAAGTTACGCAAAAAAAACTTGTTTTCAAAAGTATCATAATCTATTTAAAAATGTATAAAACAGTATTTAATAAGGAAATAAAATATACGACGACGTACACAACTCTGTTAAAGTGGAATGAAGTTTCCTGTCGCTATTTTTTTATTCGTTTAACTTACCTTTATCGTCAATTAACATACCAATAAAAATTAAATATAGTCCTGTCAAATAGACGTCGAAATTAAGGAAAGAATTCTCTTGCTGGAAACTATTAAGTGAAAAATCAAATTGCTAAGCAGTTTGGCGACGTTCTTAAAAGTTGTATCGTTTTTGTTACTTTTTGTACTAAATAAATAAAAAAAAAGAAAATCTAACCCAATTTCTCTATAATGGTGACAAGAAAATCCTGGATAAAACAAAAGTATATAATCTTAGGATGAACCTCGAAATTATAGTCTTTAGAAGTACGATTAACATAGCACACAAGATAAACTGTGTATACTTATATGACATTATTAACCCACGGCATCGAACATGACGAGACAAGTCTATCTTCATTAGTAGTCGCGAAGTAAAAGGGAACAGTCGCTAATTCCGTGCAACGCAGAAAATAATGAATTATTCTCTATTCCTCTGTTTCCTATTCTTAGTTCAAAGTATGTCTAACGTAAAACTATCTTGAATGTTTTTAATTTTTATACAATGTAAATAAATAAACAATAATAATATTTTAGATGGATACGCTCAAGAATTGTTCAGAAGCGATTATACGTTTTTATCGGGAACAAATAATTATTATAAAATTGTAACACTTAGAAAAAATTGGGAAAACGCGAAGTGGCGTTGTGAAGCAGAGGGTGCGGAGCTCTTTTATCCCGAAGACGAAAATGAAGTGAAAATCGTAGTGCAACACTGGAATAAGACTCAGTCTGTGATAACGGCCATGTTTGTTGGGATCACTCTTGATGACGCAACAGGAAAGTTTAAAAGCTTCGATGGTATGTACGATTGGAATTTATTTAGTGATCCAAATGCTAAATTATGAATACTACCAACTTAGTTACGATACACCAACGATATATCAAACAATATTACGACTAGCATTAAAGCAACTGTTGCCAGTAACTATTTATCTCGACACTGCGCAGTTCACTTTCTTCTGATAAAGATTATCTCAGTACAGGTCGCAAAGACTTATTGAACTTTAATCTTCGTCATCTTGCATTTCACAATGAATCAAATGGCATATATATTACTAATTCCTACCGCCGATTGATGTTTTGTTAAAATATGATTGAATTGTTAAGGACATCTTAAAACACAAATGTTCCTTGGTGAAATAGCGTTTAGTATTGAATGAATGATGAATTAACGATCTGGGATATGAACGTTAAAATTCTTTGCAGCTCAATTCCAAAACCAATTATACAACATATTCATTTAACTTGTTTTTAATAAAAGAACTGTTTTTGGCTCGTGTTATATACGACTGAGGAAGTGTGCATATATGGTAAAGGAATTTTAACATTTACTTATTTTTTAGGAAGACCATTCGAGGAAATCTACAACAAATGGGGTGTAGGCGAACCAAATAATGTCAGAAATGCGGAGAAATGTGTGGTGCTGCGCCCGGACGGCACTTATAATGATGACCATTGTTTGAAATTATTTCCATACATTTGCAAAAAGCCGTTAGCTTCCGTAAAATGGAATTCCGAATGTCACACTCCGTACACTGGTGCGTCTTATGCATGTTATCCACTTCATACTGCGCTTCATCATCTTCATCAGCCCTTGTCTGCCCACTGCTGGACAGAGGCCTTTCCCAACACCTTCCACAGTATGCGGTCCCCCGCGTTCCGCTTACTTAGCCTCAACTAATGAAATTTTTAAATTCTTCAAAACTAAAGAAGTGATGCTAACGAATATAAAATGAAAAAGCCAGAAGAATTAGATGGAAAAGAAAGATTAAATATATTCATTTGTACAAATGTTAAAACTGAACTGTTGACAAATGTTATTTAATGTTATTTTAGAATACGTCCGTGATAATGATGCAAGCCGCTGTTACAAATTTCACTTGAAACCACAAAGTTGGTTGAATGCTTTAGAAACGTGCGACGCTGAACAAGGCTATTTGACTGTACTTAACACCCAAGACGAGGTTGATATTCTCGTCAATATGACTAAACATGCGCCGAAAGATGCGGTAGAAGGTTCTTTCTTGCGAGGATACGTCCACGTAGGATTTAACTGGTTCGAAGAAGACTGGAAAACGATTGGAGGTATTTCTATCATTTATTATTGTTACTTGTTATAGATATGTGTCGTGAATGTGATCTTTGGACAATCTTAATATGCAATTCGATTTCTTCTCTGCTGCAGATACTGATATAACTTGTTCTCTATTAATAAGTGTCGAATAGACAAAAAATACATAACATAGATAGATTTACTTTTAAATTATTGTACTGTTTTATATTATTGTTCCGTTGGAAAGAAGGTAATAGTTTTGTAAACAAGTACTTACGTATGTCTCTGTTTGGTTTCAACAGCTTGACCTATTTTGAAGAATGCATCAGCTTAGCTTATTGTTATGTTATAATTAATGATTAGTTATTGATTGCAGGGGAAACAATAGGCGAGGCAGGATACTCGAAGTGGGGTGACCAGCAACCAGACGGCGGGGTTAACGAGCCGTGCGGAGCGATGGCCTACGATGGAAAACTACATGACGTCAGTTGTAAAGATCATCAGTGCTTCTTTATTTGCGAATTGGAAGTCAAAGAATTTAGCTTTCTTAGTGAGAAGTACAGCGTCCGATAATCTTATGCGAAATAAACTACTTATTAAACGGTTTAACTCACGTGTAAATCGGTGTCGATACCGACTAGTTTCGAAGGCATCGGGGTCTCTTCTACTTCAGGTTCGAAACTAGTCGGTACTGACACCTATCTACACGAGAGTTAAACCGTTTTTATGAGTAGTATAGTGTAATGTCTCACGAAAGTTTAAATCATTTAATAGTTATAAGAAATATTCAAGAAACTGTCAAAAGTATTTAAATCCTGATATATAGGACATTTCTGTACTAAAGTAAATTAAATGTTAAGTACTTGAATATTGTTTTATATTTATAATGTAAAATAACTTATTATAAATCGATAAAGGTATGAACAAGCTAGTTATTAAGAATAAAACCAATACATATGGCAAGCACTGATCTTTATCCTTGATGGTTTCCTTTAGTATATAAGAATGAACAACAAAAAATGCACCGTATGAATGTGCGTGTGTGTGATATGTTGAAGATGCCAGGAAAATGTAATATAGCATATTTATTTTGCCATTTACCTCGTACGACTCAGATACCGTCGATACATACATATTACAACACTGTACACAATCTAAAAGCCTTTGCCTCTAAAATTCATCTACATATTAATGCTACTAATGAAGTCTGCGAAAAACCCCAAATAAACCCAACAGACCACGAATCGAGATTGACTTCGCTGCTTCACCCGCTTACAAACAAAGTCTCTGATTCGCGATGACTATGAAAGAGATGCCAACATGTTTCTTCTGAGTGTTTCTGTAATGGCAAAACACGGTTACATTTCCATAACCTGTTTACAAAGATGAAATGAAAACAAAGCTTATTGTCAAGAAAAAAAATGTTAATAACTTCATAAATACCAACGTTTGGATGTTTGTTATCACGCAAAACGGCTTCACAGATGAATTATGTTGGAACAATGTTTGGAGGAACACATAGACTACTAAGTTCTTTTTTTTTTAATTCCGCACGGACAGAGTTGCCAGCGATAGCCAGTTTTACATACTTTTGGCGTCATAAAGAAAGGTTTTAATTAGATTAATACTTATTACTTGAAAGTACGGAAATTTGACTAAAAGCCTGCCTCTCCTATAATAAGAGTAGATTACATTTGTTGATAATGTTTAAGGCTTAAGTTGAAACAATCTATAGAATTATATATACATATGAGTAAACAATATTTTTGCATACAGAGTATTTTATCCTCTTGTCAGTGTAAGTCAACAGCTCGTCCCACGCGGTACTTATTTTTGCTTCGGCAAAAATGATTTCTGAACGAATTATTTGTTTCGCATTTATTATTAAAAGTTTATTTATTTTAGCATGTAAGTGATAAAAATAATATTCTGTAAATATACCTACAGATTTTTTAATTGACTGCTTTTGAGTGATGACAATTTTTTTTAGATGGACAACCTGAATTAAATTTCTTTCGAAGCGATTACAAGCAACTAAGCGGTACGCGTAGTTATTACAAATTACATTCTAAAGCGAAGACTTGGCGGGACGCGAAAGCGAAGTGTGATTTGGAGGGCACGAAGCTGTTTTATCCTGAGAACATTGTCGAAGTAGACGCCGTCCTCACCCATATAAATGAAACCAATCCGAACATCAATTCTATTTATGTTGGTATTTCATCACCACTGACTAAAGGTGTATTTCTCGGTGTAGATGGTAAGATTTTATGATTTTTCTTTTTAGAACAAAAAACTCAAAGTGAGTGACTTCGTTACATTTTATCAACTTATATATATATATATATATATATATATACATATACACACGAAAGAACACTGATGTAGATATAGTAAAGGGTTAGGCAAAGTAATACTGCTTTAAAGAAAAGGAACTGATTGGTACTTTTACATATGTCGCATACGTTTTAATACTTATTAATAAATAGGTGTGCCAATAAGAAACGTGTACAGTCAATGGATGGCCGGGGAACCAAACGATGCTACGGCTGAAGATGACTGCATCGTAATGAACAGAGACGGCCTCTACAAAGATGATAAATGCAACAGACGACTTCCCTTCCTTTGTAAGAAAACTAGACATTCCTTCACAAAATGGAACAACGAATGCAATGTTCCATTTCTAGGTATGTATCGGTTCACAAAAATTTCCTGGCGACATTCTAACAATAAATCAGAGTACACAAATCCCATCACATCACATCATAACACATTAAGTTTATCAATAGTCGATACTATGAGGAAAACACGAGTTGTGGTTACAAGGAAGAATTAATTGAAACTCGTGAGTCAACGCGTCGTTGATTTATAATTTAATGTATACAAGAAACAATGAGGTCGCGAAACATCACAGTACCAACGGTACCACATCCAAATATAAACCCAGATTGAACTTTACTCGAGCAGTTCAATACGGTTCGACATTATTGTCTGTCGCCTTTGTCTGCCCACTGCTGGACGTAGGCCTAGCCCAATATCTTCCACAGTATCATCACAGTATATAGTATAGTTTTTTTCCCTTCCGCATCCTAGCTGTCCGCATTAATCCATTTGTTAAATTTAAACTCGATCAGTTCACCATTTTCTGTCAGTTTACGAAATGCTGCTCCTCTAGGTTGCGGATGTCCATGGGCGTCGACGATCACGTTTGTGATCTTGCCGCTCGTTTGTCCCCTACTCTCATAGAAAAAAAAAACGTTTCCAGAAATTACGAAGTGACGAAGTTATCAATCAAAGGTGGCTATATTATTTTAAAGATGTAATTTATTTAACATAATTTTCAGACTATAAATATAGCAAGGAGTTGAATAAATGCTACAAGTTTCACAAGCTTCCTAAAACTTGGACTAACGCGGCGGACACTTGCGAATCAGAGGAGGCGTACTTGGCGATACCGAATAGTAAAGAGGAAGCTGATTATCTGTCGAAAATAACAAATGAAGATCCCAAGACTTATGGCGGACAGTATGTGACAGGTGTGGTTCATTTAGGATACAAATACAATGAAACGCTTGATGACTGGATAACACTCAAAGGTAAGTTATAATATTAAATTACGCTAAGACTAAGTCCACTTGTAGTGTTGACGTTAAAATTAGTGGGACATGATAGCATACCAATAAAGAATTAAATTTGTAAGAAGGTAGTAAATTTAGGTGAAAGATGGTAAAGATATCAAAAAATTGTTCATACTGTGTCCATAGGTAATGTTGGTAGAATTGTAGTATAAGGATGGACAGGTTTAAACGTTTTTCTTTAAGAGAAATGTCCAAAGTTACATTTGAGAGGACGTCCGACTTACATTCCTCGTAAGAAAACACACCAACTTAACATCATGTTGTTCAGTGTAAGCGGCACAAAATCTAGAACGTACATATGTATATAAGTCGATAAATATGTTATATGGCCAAAAAATTAACTTCCTACCGAGTTAAAAATGTTGATCAATATGTTGTTGCTCATTTAATTTAATGTCTTTAGAAAGTGGCTCACGTCGGTGGTCCTACGATCTTACGATTCTGCATCCTTAAACACTAGAAATGTTCCGCCTAATGTTTACAATAGTATTATTGTAATGGATTTTCTTCATGTAAATTTTCTTATATTCCAGGTGAAACGTTGGCTGAGGCGGGCTACTCCGCCTGGAATCCCTACCAGCCCGACGGCGGTGAGAATGAATACTGCGGCTCCATGTTCTACAACGGGAAACTCAATGACGTCAGTTGTGACGTTTCTGACAGCTATTTCATTTGCGAGAAAGATAACAACAACCTTAACATAATCGCTGAAACCTTCGTCTTCGACATTAAGACTCCATAGACACTACTATATTCATTCACTGTTTTATACTTTACAGATATCTTATTATTTCTTCAATAAGTTTGATATAATTTGTCACGTATATAGTTATAATACGGAGCAAGATTTACATTATTGTCAACCAACACGCACTGGGCCAGCGTGGTAGACTATGGCCTAGTTACCCCTGATAATAGGGTAAGCTCCGAGCCCCTAGGTGGGGACGTATAGTGAGCTGATGATGATGAAGATTTATATTATTGAAGTAAAAAACAATTGCGTAAGATTCTCAAGTACTTGTTGTACCACTATTTTGTCTTTATGTAAACCTAATGTATTTTTAATTTATAATTATAACATTAATTAAATATATACATAAAAAACATGTTCCTTTTTTTTTATAATTGAACTACGCTGTCTACATTCATAAAATTACTATAATTGATAGTGATACATTTCATCATCATCATCATCATCATCATTATCAGCCTAATAAAATCCACTGCTGGACGTAGGCCTCCCCCATTTATATGTAAAAAAAACGATAATTTTTAATAATGTAGAAAGAAAGACAGATTCACAAAATCATATTAAATGTCTTAAACAATATTATATTTTTGATTTTAATGTCATTACATTACTGCGCTGTTTGAAAGCACAAGACAACAAGTGACCTTTACTCACGTGTATAGCACAGTTCAAGTCATATACAAACCACTAATGAGCACCTCGTCAATCCGTCTAATGAAATATCATCAACATTAAAACTCTGTACTGATACTATAAAGCTGAATAGTCTGTTTGAACTGCTAATCTGGATACTGCACCCTCGCAGCATGATGTCACGCGGCCGTCCGCGATAAATCTCTATCAAAAAATCTAACACAATATTTTTTTTTCATTTCCATCTACTACTTCGTGAGATTTTCCAATTCAGCTATCTGAATCTTCATCTTTATATTATTAATATAGATAAAAGCTTTGTTTTCAAGGAAAACCTTTATCTATTGTGCTAATTTTCAATATAACACACCACAAATGTATTTGATAAAAAACTATGTCTCCATCTTTTGTGATCAAATGATAATTCGGTACATATCGGCTTCTGATATAACCTATTTGAATTAATTACTGAATAGGAATCGAATCTTCGTAACATCAGTAATATGCATGTTTACATTTATTACAAAATAATAAACATAGAGTTTGTAATTCTCAAATTCATCTGCATATTTATGTTACTAATGCGTATGGGAAAAAACCACAAACAAACCCACCACACCCATAACCAGAACATAGCCGTTGATTTAATCCTGCGAACAATACATCTGTCTCTGTTTCGCAGGACTTTATTTAAAACAATCTATAGACGGAAATACACTAATGAGTTAACAATGTATTTGCACCAATCGTCTTATATCCTCTTGTCAGTCCAACTCAACAACTCGTCCTACACGGTTCTTATTTTTGCTTCGGCAAAAATGATTTCTGAACGAATTATTTGTTTCGCATTTATTATTAAAAGTTTATTTATTTT
>JAODUI010017085.1:0-10167 GCA_027563995.1 Papilio gigon | reverse complement strand
AGTAACTTAATTTGGCTGCAAGGCAATATTTCTCTTATTGGAATACGGCGATTGAATACGACTGTATTGTGTTGCATGTAACTACATGTCATATTGCACGGTACAATTATATCGCATCACGATGTAATGATAGGGGACACAATATGTCACATGTCTTTTACGGTTGCTTCGCAATTTATAGGGTTGTCACTATAAATTTTTTTAAAAAAGTAAACACAGAAAAAATTATTGTTACGAATTTCGTATCGGTCTAATGTTTGCTTTATTATATGAAAGCTTATTACATTTTACAAATTATTGTTATATTTGGTATTATACATATATAATGAAAAAAACACGGTAAGAATTATTATGTTGTGACAATTTTTTATTTACTATATGTGTGTTGTATTCCGGATACTGTCGAAGGCATTGGGAAAGGCAGTCCAGCAGTGGGCAGACAAGGGCTGTTGATGATGACGATATTGTATATTAAAAAAACATAAGATTGCCAACCCTATCGAAATATACGTAAGGATAATAAAATAAGACATTTATAATAATTACACTGCTATTTTCCAGAATGATCGTTTCTCGACGCAACCTCGTTTTGTCTCATTTTGATTATTTTATAAGTAACTTAAAGCTGCAAAATATCACACGTATTATATACCTCCTTTGTCATAATAAAACTCTTTATATTGTTTTTTTCGAAAATTAACGACGAGACGAAATACATTCTCATAATGTAAACAAAGTTTGCTGTAATTTGATTATCAAATTAATTTTCAAACAGTTTAAAACACTCTAAGGCTTAGTCCTGCTTACCCTTAATACAGCTTCAAGTTCCATCCACTCAATACATACAAGTAAATCCTATATCTTGTATCATCGAAGAATGTTTAAAGTTTAGTTCTGTAAAACAAACCGTGGCGACGCTGACGCCAATCTGACAAGGGAGAGCGACAATGATAACGATAAACGATGATCGATGATTGATATAAGATAGTCGTGTTGTCGTTATCCTAAACCAAACCTAATACCCATAGTAAAGCGAGCTGGCGTACCACGGGGAACTAGGACATTAAGTCAATCTGTAACACAAAGAACTTACGCAAAAATCTTCAATAGCTTTCTGACTCGGATGTAGAGTTACACAATGCATTTGAATATTCAATACGGTTACATCATACGCGGAAGACGGTCATCATACTAACATAATAAATAAGAAAGTTTGATAACAGATAACTGTTAAATAGCTAAACGGACCTGGGTGAAATTTGGCACAGAGATAGATTTCCGTCTGGCTTATGGTATAGGCTACATTTTTTTTTAAATTCAATATTGACGAAGTCGCGGACAAGGTTTACATGATTAATGTTATGCGGTTAAAAAGCATTTTGACATCCAAATTAAATAGAAATCAATTTATAAATATCATCATCATCATCAAACTGTTCTTTTACCTACGAAGGGTCGGCACAGTGTGTACTCTTCCATACATCTCTGTCAGCTCATATCTGAACTGACACACTTCCTACGCATATCCACTTTCATATAATCCATCCACACCTACTTCGGTCTTCCTCTTCCTTTATAGCCATCATCATTCAATCTTATCACCTTCTTGTTTATGTGGTCATAATCTCATCAAGTTAATATATAATAAAATAATAATCCCGTCCAATTAAAACATTTTATTTTAATTACCCGTTAAAGAATTTCTTATAGTCACCGTTTCATATACTGGTAAGAATGCACACGCGATATACTAGTTCAACTCAAGCCTTTATTTCAACACGACAAAGTTTTGAAAATCGAACAAAAACTTGTACTATTAAATTATTTTCGATTTATTTTTAAACAAATTATAGTTCTGTATAGAAAATGTTTTAGTCACGTTTTACTAAATTGTCTGTCTGAACTTAAATGACTTGTTTTATGTAACGACTGAGAGAATTCGTTACAATAACTGAACATCGTTTTTTGTTTCAACTAAATATAGAAGTTTGTGTCATACTACAATAGATTTTTTTTGGTTAAAATATTAACAGATTATAGTTAATATGCCTTGTAACCATTTTAGATAAGCTGGAATAAACTTTGTGATATGGTTCATGACGTTACTAGAATGGTAAGATTCGAACCTATGAACACTAGACTCACTTAACTATTAGGCTATTGACGCTTCGTATAATTTATTATTCGTGTTATCGCCCTCATTTCCGGTGTGGCAGAAATGCAAGAGTGTTGCAGAAAACATATGGATATGGTTGACTTTTGACTTTGATTATAAAACGCAGATGCGCTGGGGATGTGACGCTCTTGGGTTCCTGACGAGTATAGTGATGAGATCTCTTGCTGATGGTCACGTTGTGTTATTATAATTATAGTCCAGTATAGTGTGTACAGTATACTTTAACCTCTAGTCTATCGTACCAGTACAAACGGTAGATTATTTTTGTTTCAGTATTACTTAAAAATACAATCAGAAAGCTTTCTATAAGCGAGTTACCAAGGCTATATTATAAATACTACCACATAGACAAAGAAGGTACTTTGCTAGTAAACTAAGCGATTATAAAATAATTTGCAGTACACATTGCGGTGACGTTAGATTGAAAAGTTAAACGCTTCCTGTATAACGCATTAAGTATCATAAGTAGGGTTGTCGACTGTCGGTAAAATAGACATGACTACTCTCCGTAAAGAAAAGCAAACGACAGATCAATGGCATGTCAACTCGAAAGACGGAAGACGCAGAAACAAAAGATGCCTAAACAAAACACAACTACCATGGTACGTATTTATTAGCATTCTAATCATCATCCGAAGTGACTAGGCCCATAGTGTATCATCACATCAGCAACACGTCACTGCTGGGCGTAGCCCTCCCCCAAGGTCATCGCGACGATCGGACCTCGGCCGCTCTCAACCAGGACACTACCGCAATCTTGACACAAAGAGATAAAGTTGCACAGTGTGTAATTAAATATTTGACAACCTTAATTTAAGTACTGTACTATGGCATCTTTATTTGCATTTGTAAAGCATTGTTTTTACCTCATCACGTAGTATAACCGTTATTATTCTAGGCATATTCTCTAGTTGATAATGTAAGGGAAACATTTATTGAATCTTTATAATAATTCCATTACATATAAAGTAGGTGAATAACAGGAAAAACTAACTAAAGTCTATTTATTAGTTTCCGTCTGATATTTTTTTCTATCGAATAACCTGTGATACGATATGATCAAATCAAATTAACATACATTGATTGATTCAATGCTTCACTTTTACATTATGAAACATGTTCGCGCTCGGCTTTAATCAGCATATACAAGACTCACTCGCACACACATAAACACATAAAACAACACAAGCCAGGAAAAAGGTATACAAGCTTTAGAAGAACGGGACGTTCTGACACAAGTAATTATTTACTTAAAAGAATGTCCTAACCTCAGATAGATAGATAATTGTTAAAAGAGTGTATGTTTTAAACTCATCATCAGCTCACAATACGTTCCCACCGAGGGGCTCGGAGCCTACCCTATTAGGACTGACTAGGTCATAGTCAACCATGCTGACCCGGTGTTGGTTGTCTTCACACATATCTTTGAATTTCTTCGCCGATATGTGCAGGTTGCAACACGATGTTTTCCTTCACCGTAAGAAACTGTTGTTAACTAATTATGATTGTTTAAGTTACATCTTCACACCTATTGAAGATTCATTATATTTAAATACCTATCTAAAAAATCTAATTCTTATTGTCGCCATCCGAAAAACAAGGTTACTTGTTTTACTAATTTTATAAAGACTTAACTCACCTATAGTACGGTGTACCGACTGGGTACCGTTATGTCTCAAAGTTTTAATAACTTAAGTTACTAGTTAACAATTATATGTAAATTAATATTTTACCTTACTTTAATTCGAGTTCAAATAATTTGAAATGTGTTGTGTTGACCGTTTTAAAAAGAGAGAGCCGGTGAAAGTCATGGAAAGGACCTTTCTCTGTGATCTTTGGTCCAATGCCCAACTATCACTTATTTGCATTCACCTATTTACTATCTCCTTACTCGTAATTGTGATGTACAAACAATGGTCTCGAAATAAATAGGTCGTTGCTTGATAGTGACAGCTTCTACTTCTTTCCGACTAAAACACTCCTGTTGATATTACTGCCAAGTTATTCTAACTCTATTATTAGTTCGAATTCTCACCACCACTCCCAAGCACTGCCGTCAGCGCCACAATGGCGGAAATCAAATGGGCACATAATACAGCAGCTTTTAGCCTGAATATTTAAAGAGGTCAGTATGTACAGAAGAGATTATACTATTAAGACATTCTTTTTTCTTTTTTTTTATTTCTTTTACATTCAACATTATTTGTGAACTATAAACATATATAGCAAAAGATACTGTCAGTAAAGAAACAAAAGTGTTTAATTGCCGTGGGCTCCCTCTCCAGAAATAGTAGTCGGAAACATATTGTCATCGCTTTCTTTACTTTGAAATAAATAAAGATAACAATATTTTGTACAAGTCTGTTGATAATTATAACGATTATAGATTCTTCGCAAGGTAGTAGCGGATCCAGTTTGCAGAAAATGGTAAGAAAAAAATAAGTCGACATTCTTTTGTAAATGTCGCGTAATTGGCTCGTTTGTTTTTTTCTGACTAATGAGCTACTAAGAGCTTCTAGACTAAGGCCTTTATGTTTACAAGTTACGTAAGTGATACGAGTTCAATTATCATAGTGAACAAATATAACCTAACGCCTCACTTGAAATTATATAAAAAAAAACAATTCCAAAAATGTCTTTTCCTTAAACTATCAATTACCTTAAACATTACATATTCTCAGTAAATATGGTAGTGTTTCTGAATTATATTCAATTTACTGAATTGTATGTAATTTCTTCGAAAACATCGGGAAAAAAAACGAGCAGAACATCTTTCCTGCTTTGTACAAATGAGTGCATTTCTTTTAGTCAATTAAAACAACTGTTAAGTGGTGCTACAATTCAATCTCTTCTTCATTGTTTCCCGATGAACCCGGAAAACGACTGAAGAATTGTTTATTGTGAAATCCTTGGCATTTCCATAACATTTCCTGTTAATAAGAGTACCCATGTACGCTTTGTTTTTTATTCTTTGTTTCCATTGAATATTTACTATAGTAAAAAAAAGCGACACTCCCATACTACGATAGTCTAGGAGACCGTTGTCATCGTGTCTCTTGACTTCTTCAGTTCCCTGTACTTTGCGACAACTTGATGAAATTTTAAATATTGTTAAAGTAAATACTTGTATGAAACGGTATTCTGACCATAATTAGCCTCTTTGAGCGCCCGAACGAACGACCATTTTGTTAGTAAGAACCACGATAGCTAAAAGTTAAATATTGTTATAACTTTGAAGCACCAATAGCCCAATGCTTGAGGGTACTGATTTCCGACCAGATGTCGAGAGGTCGAATCTCGCCATTCGACTATTGTAAATATCCTAGCACGAGCCTAGAACTTGAATTGGCAAAAGAAATATTACTGCATTTACAAAAATCTGTTCAAAAAAAAAATCTACACCAAAACAGAATTAAATTGTACAATCGAAATAATTTCAGTAAAGGAAATAATAAAAAAATGCATTGCACAGTCATTACTTCATTTAACGCAAGTTATTTGAAGGTAAGGTCGAATGCAGTCATTTGTTCATCTTAATTCCATATCTCGTTTAAAACACACGAATCATTTACATCTTACAAAAAAAACAAAAGTAACTTTGTTTGTTCCAAATTTGTACTTACTTTTTAACAAGAATTTGTTTCCGGACATATTTTTTTTTTCAGAAAACTTGCATAAATAAATTGATTGATTCCATTTTTGTTTTAAAATCATCTAGTGGTCGCCAGTTAGTCGACATTCGACTACAATTGATTATTAACGATTTATTTACTTTAAAAAAAATATCTTCATCCTTTGCTGCAAACTTGTGTCCAGTTTTACGTTCCTCTGTTAGCGCAATATTAAAAAGCAATACGAGTTCTTGCTTCACGCATTAATATATGTTAGTTTTTACTAAGCATTTAAGGTTGGTTTACAAGTCTAGCACACGCCCTTTCGGCATCATTCTATTGTATGTTGATCACATTTCAGTATACCGGTGTACCAAACGATTCAAATCTTAGCCAGTTCACCTTCAATTGGATAAAAAATTGTCGTCCGATGTGACACGCGTTCGTCACGAAGCTTAAAGCCTTACGAATATATTTCTTTGTAAGGTTTTTTTATAGGAATCATTTCAATTAAAGTGTAGGCTTGTGCTGAAAGTTTACGATAGTCTCTTGTCGATTCGAACTCTCGATCATGTGGTTGAGTGATACCCTTAACCGTTAGGCTATTGGCGCGTTTATTAATGATCTTTATTATCAAAACTAAAATAAATGTTTGTTTAATTTTATTATAGAGGCCATGGTTGGGATCAGGAGTGTGGGGCGTTCTCCCTCCAGGTGGACCGACAACTTGGTGCGGACGGCAGGAAGTCGTTAGATGAAGGAGGACCGCATACTGTAGACAGCATTGGGAAAGGTCTATGTCCAGCAGTGGGCAGACAAGGGCTGATGATGATAATGATTGATAATTTAAACAGTATTTAGAGAAGAAATATAAAAATAAAAGTCCAAAATGATCGTTACAATAACTTATGTTTAATTTTACTATATATTTGAATTTCCTATTAACAATATTTGTTAATTTACTAATATTTCTTGTAACCGTTACAGGTAAGCGTGAAAAAGATTGAGCTGGTATATGGTTTATAATAGTCGAATGGTGAGATTCGAACACACGACCATTACGTCGGTACTTACATTATGTTATTAACGCTTTTATTTTGTTTTGTTATATAAAGGACGACCGAAGAAAGTGTAGATTGTGTGAAGGAGGATATGCGTAAGTGTATGAGTTTCAGTTATGATGACTGACAGAGATGTATGGAGTACATACAGTGCCGACACTCTATAGGCAGAAGGGCAGCTTGATGATGACGTCATTTTATTACATAACAGTCAAAGGTTTGATGCCAATGGCTTTGGCCATGCGATCGTACGAGTCTATTTGTCCTTGCGGGTACACGATGCAGCCTCTCTTCAATGTCGCTTCTCTGTTGGTACGTTCTTTGTCTCCCGGCGCGAGAACTGGCAGCGATGGCTCCATCTACACAATTATTATAGATAAATTTGTTAATTCTTATAATTTCACTACCACGTTAACTAAGATCTGGGCTTTTGCTAGGTTTTAAAAAAGAGAAATAGCAGGGTTCGAACTTTCGACCGCGTGTTCGGATATCCGTAATCACAAACATTATGCTATTGGCGCATCTAAAAAAATAGTTCTTGTATTGTAGGTGTCTACGGGCATTGATCAGCCGTGTGATACCACCTCGTTTGTCCCGTTTCTTTATAAATAAAAAACTAAAAAATACGCGCTTTTCATTTTTTTTTCTAATAACTATCCAACATTATTATCGCGAACCTTTACTTCCATATAAAATATTGTTACTCTTTCAAAGCTCTTATCGATTTAACACCAATTAGAATTAAGCGGAGACTGATATATTAATCTGTAGATCGTCCGCTGTTATGTATTTTATAAAACGCTGATCAAATCGTCAATATCTTTGTCAAGTCCCGATTAAGACAGTTTCCAACTTACAGGTTCCAAATTTCTCCAGTGATATAAACAGTCAGCGACTCGCTGTGCGAAGCCGGGCGCGAAGCAACCAGGGTCGATCGCAGCAAAGCATTGCCCTAAGTCCGGCGCAACGTTCTGCGTGAATGACCAATCTGGCACTTTGTAGGTAGGGTTGGAACCTACATTATATAGACAAAATTAATTCAGTTTAGTAACGTTATTATGGTTAATACACACATAAGAAAGAAAATTGTAATGTAAATATTTTGTTACCTGAAAGACCGCTGCAGAATATTTCTACCATAGTATTGAGACAGAAGCCTTTATGTCCGCTTGTTTTTTCTAAACCGCCCAGAGGCAGTAATTTGGCGGTCTCGAATGCCTAAAAGCAGTATAAAAGTTAATGAGTAACCTATGGTTCTATATCTGTACCAAATTTCATCCAGCTCCATGTAGTCGTTCTGGAGATATCTTCTAGCAAACATCCATTTTAACGCCTTTCACTTTTATAACATACAGTTGAACATAAAGTCAAAGACTGGAAGTATACAACTTTGCTAATTTATTTTTTAAGGCGCTCAGTCATTTCCAAACGATAAAAAAACTGAATTCTAGACTATTTAAAATATGATTAAAATATTATTAATTTGAATAGCAACGCTAGGAATTAAAAGAAAACTTCAACAAAGTTCAATAAGCCAACTAAGATTTAGTTAACCTATATTTTTTTAGTTTCTCTTTCGAAGAATTATATTTATACTTGTGTAATGGGCAGTCAAGCGGAAAATTGCTTCGTTTGGACACCATAGCGTAAATGACTCAATGTCAGTATAACTACCGAGGCTGAATCTAATGCAAGCTATGCTTTAAGGAAGACAATGTACGTAAATTAAAAACAACATACTGTTCTAATTATTATGATTACAAACTATAAATTAAAAATGCCGTTGTAAATAGATCAGTTTGAAAAGATTTAATGGATCAATAAATATTGTCAACGCGATGTTTAAACTTGTAAACAATAGTTTAAATTACTAGTTAGAGATCTCTTTAGTTTCCACTTGTTATTCTATTCACTATTATCATAAATGCGAAAGTTTAGATGTATATTTATTAGCAGTTAACTCCAAAACGGAAAAATGAATCTGAATGAAATTTGACACAGAGATAGTCATAATTTTTTTGTTATTGGACGCAGACGGAGTCGCGGCCAGTTCTTTTCTATAGTCACACAATTTGTATGTTAAATTACATAGGGTTTTTATATTCTAAAGCTACGACTTTATAATTTTATTGGATCGAGTTAAAACGAAATTTCTTTGTATTTATTTTCTCTTAATAATTAAATTACTTCGTACCAATTGAGCATCTGTAGTAGTTTTATTATCAGGACCCAACGCCCATCCTTCGGGGATCGGCTCCTTCTTGTGTATCTGCATCTCTATCTAAAATTACAGTAAAACAATTATTTATTACCATTAAAATATAAGCAACCATTTCATACCTACGTTCGTGATGTACTACTTATAAAAACGTCTAAACTCACGTGTGCCGCGTGCCGCGAACGCGCCGTAGTACCAAACCCGCTCACCTGAAGAAGAGTACGCGATGGGCTCGAAACTAAGTCGGTACCGACACCGATTTACACGTGAATTAAGCCGTTTTTATATGTAGTATAGTGAAATGTCTCACGAAAGTTTTAATAATTTAATTGCTCATGGGAATTGGTTCACCTTACCTTCCCCATAGCAGCTGTGGTCGTCGCCATGTCAACGACCAGAGAATCTCCGTTCAATGCGGGAGCGGCTAAAGCCAATGGATTTGTACCGCATGCGCTCTGAAATAAAATATGACAGTGTTACCGCGGGCATCCACGCCACATGTTTATTTTTATGTCTTTTAATATGACAGACACTGTTTGGTTTGTTATATTTCATATTAGTAAAAACAAATCGAGTTCAGTACTAGCAATCAATTTAACATTTGTTTTACATGAATAGAAGACAAGAGATCAAGCCAATGGACATATGTAGCACTATAGGAACCGCAGACGAGTTGCCGGAATTTAAACACAAAGGCTTTTATTACCTGTTTAGACCTCGTTGGTATCATAATAGGTGCTGAATTAGTGAATGCCAAGCCAATTAGACCCTCCTTTTCCGCCTTCATGGCCCAGTAGCCCGCCATCCCGAAGTGATTCGTCCCTGAATGTAAAAATCATAGAAACTAACTTTAAAATGACATTTTTGGTCAAGACCATTTGCAACAAAAACAATAGATCGCGAGATAGTTTTTAATGTGTTTTGGCTAGCTAATATATATTTAGCATTTTTTTATTAAATGTCGAGTCCCGCGATCACTTTAATAATGAGAAATGCATTTATTGATTAGAAATTACCCTTTCTATTTTCTAAACCAGAATTAACACAATGTTAACAAAGGTAGACAACAACACATGCCAACGGGTAACGAGGAGCAACTCA
>JAODUI010017084.1:0-10168 GCA_027563995.1 Papilio gigon | reverse complement strand
TAATTATTTTAATTAAATTAATAAATATATTATATATATAAATAATAAATAAAGGACTAATATATATATATATATATTAGTCCTTTATTTATTACGCAAAAGTAGATATAAAGCGTAGGAACTGAGAGTAGCCAACACAATGGTGGTCATCCATCACGCCTGTCCACGACTCAGGTGACGAGACTTGATGGAACTTATAACGTATTCTCATAGCAATGAAAATATTTTGTACCAGACATATTGTGGAAGGCATTGGGCAAAGCCTATACCCAGCAGAAGGCAGATATAGGCTGATCATGATGACGATGATATCAGTATTGGAGTCATTTTAATCAATATAAATCTAACAAAGTCTTCATAGTTAAGTCTTTATTGAAGCAATAAGTTGTATAATTCGTTTTTCATTTGTTTTTGTAAGCAAGACAATAGTTTGCGAAATATTCTATCTAGATTGAAGATTGTAATTAACTGAATATTGTTACGATGGAATTTTTAGAAAAGAACGAGATCCAAATAATTGCTTAAATGAAAATAAATTCTTTTCTTATTTAAAAAAAAAAAGTTATCAAAAGTAATAAAGTAGAAAGTTTTTGTTTGTTTGAAAGAAGGAAAAAATACTGTTTGAATCATTTTTCCGTGGACCCTTGTTTAGATTTAGTTATTTATAAAATCTTCCACTGTTTGTTTCGTGTCGATGGCCAGTGTTCAATTCGATTGTCTATGATTGGATATACTATCTTTCTAATATTACTTAATTAGTATATCAATAGATATTATACGTCTATGAAGTAAAGTAACACATAATACCGTCTGCAATCCGCCCCCAGGTCTGTGCGAGGCAATTACGCATCGACAGCGGGCCACCGGGATATCGGGATGCGGGAAATAATTGAATAGGGATCGTTTTCTAATTGATTGTTTCTGGCCGACTGATTGATATGATAGAACGATTACAGCGCGCGCGCCGCCGCCGGCAGATAACCGAACTAATTAGTCACGCCACGCTCTACCATTGATTTAAACTATGATCAAGATAACTTTGATTAGCATACAAGCAAGAAGGTGATATCGAATGTTGATGGCTATAAAGGTAGAAGACCGAAGAAGGTGTAGATGGATTGAAAGAGGATATGCGTAGGATGTGTGTGAGTTCAGATATGAGCCGACAGAGATGTATGGAAGAGTAGAACATACTGTGCCGCGCCTCCAAAAGGAAAAGGGCAGGTTGATGATCACGATCAAGATTACTTTGATTAAGTCCTAATTATAGTGGCTAAGAACAGGTCGTGACACGGAAACATCCTGGTCCTGGTCGTATTTGCAGGAGTATCCTAGTTGAGGCCATGGACCTATAATTGTTACAATGTTGGAGAAAGGTATACGCCCAGCAGTGGGCGTATGTGGCTGACGATGATGATTATATAGGACATTAATGAAATGAGTGGACAGAGTTTTTTTTTTGTGTGTTGTGGTCTAAGACCCAAAATACACCTTCGGTTTTAACTGCGAATTAAATTTTGACCATATTTGTAAGTATAAACTGTACAGTTCGATTGTTCAGTTAAAACTGAAGTCGTGCGGAAACAATATCAAAACTATAAAAATAATCTTAATAGACTTGAATACTTTTTAGAATTTCGATTAATATTCGAGTTGTTAACATAGTAGTGGTCTAATGTTTGGTTCAATGCGTTGTCATTAGATTTTGCTTTGCAATTGTAGGTTTGTAGGGTAACGAATTGCTTCACTTCTAAATGTGATATTTAATTACAAGAATCTATTGAGTATGGCTAGTCAAAGGACTGTTTAATTTATATTTCCTTCTACGTTACATTTTTGTTAATAGAACATCCAATTTCATACATGGCAGCCATTAGTATGTGTTACATTTTTTGTGTATGCATTATGTATATGTTTACATATATAAATATATGTAAATCTTCACCTAGACAATGTAACATTTTAGTATTCATAACGCTAACCGAAAAGTCAAAAAACGTATAAAACTGACAGTAACCTTTGATACATCATCATCATCATCATCATCATCATCATCACTTTGTCTGCCCACTGTTGGACATAGGCCTTTCCCAATGTCTTCCACAGTATGCGGTCCTCCGCCTTCCGCATCCAACGACTTCCTGCCGCACTAAGTCGGACCTTTCTAAATATACGGGACAAATTTAAAAGCCAACTATAAAATGAGACATGCATTATTTAAGGAATTCATCCTTGTTACATCTCCATACATCAGCGTAATTTAGCTTTTAATTTACTTTTTACTATTGCATTGATGAATTCAATGGAAATAAGAAATGATAATTACGCATATTACTAGCTGACTCTATCATTTATTGCCGTACGTTTCATTGTTTTAATTGAAACACTAATATGGTTTTGACAAGTCTGTGAATACAGTCTCAGTCTTAAAATTTGTTAAGATAGATTGGTTACATTTTTATTTCCATTGAAAGCGACTATACATATAAATAAGAATTACCTCAACTAATTTATAAGTTTCGAAGTCCTGCAGTTGTCTCTGGAAGCCGAGGTTCGGGTTGGCCACAGCGCGGCCTGCGCGCACCACTTTGAGCGCCTCGCGCCACGTCAGCGGTGTCACAGACATTATGTACGCCACCGCCACCGTCACACTGCGGGACATGCCCGCTAAGCTGAGGAACAGATAAAAAAAACAAGAATTGAGAAACCCAAATTAAACACATGAGTTTTCTTTTGTCACCATTCCTGGTAAACTTGAAAAAGCTTTTGTTAGGAATGATTCACGACAGTACTCGAATGGTGGGATTCGAAACCGCGACTCTAGATCGGTAGTCCGTACCCTTAACCATTAGGCTATTGGCGCTTTAAGTATCCATCCTTACGAACAAGTCCAACGTATTTACATTGTAAACGTCAGCCGCTAGACGCATAGATAGCTTCGGGCAACGACTATTAAAAGCAGATTTTACGACGTTCAAGAGGGAATTAATGGCGCACTCAGAAATTTATTAAAAGCAGTCCTTTAGTGTGGCTGTCTCTTACTTAATATACACTAAAATTGGAGACTTCATTTGTACATTATAAAATAAAGTACAGCACGCGTAACGTCATAGTTACTTCTAAATAAATTCTTTAACGAAGAATTATTGCCGTAATAAAAGTAGGAAATATGAGTAAGATTTTCCTTTACTGACATAAGTGCAATAAGAAATGAGATATATTTTCTACAACGTTGGAATATATTATACATTCTAGCGAAATACGTAGGGCGGCCTTTGATGTTGGTTATCTATCCAGACCCCAGTTGTCTGTAGTGAAGAACATTACGACATATAAGGTGTCAATTAAAACCTGACCTACTTTCTGAAACGTCTTATATTTTTTTAAAGATGGCTAACAATTTAGAATTCAAAATTCAGATTTGATACTTTTTATTTACTTAAAAATATCAATTCTAAGTTGCCAGTATTAAACGTAGAATACATTGATAGGCGCAATTACGTTGGTAGTCTATTGTTATTATAGCGGTTTAAACCCAAGCTCCCTCCTGCCCTAGTTTGGTTCAAACGTTAATTATGTAACAGTGGTCGTTCGTTAAATAAAGGTCTCTTGTATCTGTACGTTAATGAATTTAGTCCTCTGAACATTAATTAATGATTCGTACCACCCTTTCTATGGAAAAAACGGACAGCGGATGTGCAAATCATGGAGCGGCGGTGGCACAGTTGTTAACAAGACTGGACCGTACTCAACATTGTCCATGTTTGATCCCCGACATATACTAATGTGTTTTTCGAATTCAATATGTACGTTATCCGATGCTCTTACGGTGAAGGAAAACATCGTGATGTAACCTGGATATATCGACGAAGCAATTCAAAGATATGTGTGATGTCAGCCCGTACTGGCCCAGTGTTGTTGACTATGGCCTAGTCATTCCTAATAACAGGGTAGGCTCAGAGCCCCTCAGTGGATACGTACAGTGTCGGTGATAATGATGCGCAAATTATTGACTAGCCAGTCAGTTACTTGTTTGTCCAATTAAAGATTTCGTGTAATCTTAAATATGTTGACTTTATTATAGGAATTAATAACCAAGTAATTGAACCAAAATAAATCTTTAGTACTCACCAATGTATAAGAACATTTCCATCTCTGAGTCTCGCGGCGTGAATGAAGTCATTGCACAAACTGAAGTACTGGGTTAGATTCTGGTCCGGTGAGTCTGACGCCATTATACAAAGATAATGTTTATCCTGTACAAACAAAAGAGTAAAATTTAAATATTTTTCCATACATTTTTTCACTTTTCATGTATCCGACTCGAAGGACCAATTTTCTTTGTCAACCGTTTTTTTTAATTCAATGTAATACGACGAGACAAATGCTAATTACAACTGAGTTCTGAGTATTATTAAATTACTTACACTTAAAATGAAGCGAAAAGTGAGCAGAAATGGATCCATGCGCCGCTCGTCTCCGCGCGTTGTCAAATTAAAAGAAGCTTAAACAACAAAAGCTTTTTGAATTATAACAAGAGAGCTTTAATTTTAAAAGCGAATTTAATAAATACGATTTCTTTTAAAAACCTTTTTACCGTTTGAAGTTTTTGTTTCGATCAAATTTTATGAGCGGAAAAATATGAGTGTATTAAGTAACCGTTTTCAGCGAACGTAATTTGAATTACTTTGAAGTGCCCTTCTATAAAAAATGGAAAAACCTGTGTTTATTTAGTAATACGACAGCCCTTTATAAAATAAACAAAGGTTATATATCTTACTTATATTATAAATTCTAAGGTTTCGATGGATGGATATTTGATATCAGCCTAGTGTTGTCTAGCAGTGGACTACACTAGGCTGATAATGATGATGATGATGATGAACTCCAGGTCACCTGATCGTGATGAAATTTGGAACAGAGATATGTTACAACCTAGAAGAGTACATTGCCTACTGATAAAGCAGTATTTCATTTTAATTATAAGAAGCAACGAAGTTACAAAAACAAAAACATAATGAATAGAGAATCTCCTTTCAAAAGTCAGTTCAGTCGAATGTATTAAAAATCAACCTACACATGTAGAGAGTCTATTAAAATTTATTAACTGGCAAGTTTAAATAAAGCGGATTTCGTATTTTAAGTGAATGTTTCATAGATATATATTTTATCAGTTCCCGACGGACCAGTCACTGAGCTTAAAATTGGTTTTCTGTCGTCCGGAAATTGGGTGAGGTAATGCCGCAAACAGATAACCTGCAGATGGAGCGCGGGTAGCGAATGAAATGCTTATAAATCGTAATATATTTAATACTTTAAAAGTTTCCAATAATATAAATCATGCTCAGTACTCAGGGGAGTAGGCAGAGACTACACATTTTAGCGCGGTTGACACATGTCTCTCGATCTTGTTGCAAATGTCAATAAAAATGAGAAGCTCTATAGTCGACGTATTTTAAACTGAGTCAGACAGTAGGAATGTGCACGCAATTCGACCCGCTATCGATATTTAGCTATTTTTTTTAATACTTCTACAGACTCTAGGTCCTTACCTCTTTTTTGCTCTGTACATTTTAAATATACAATTCTGAGTTCCTAAATGTATTTATACCTACTTATACAACTATATATAATATGTCTTGGGGTTGATTGTTATCGATATGCACGTCGACAATTCTTACGCGCATCACTACACTTCTCAATAAGAGGTGTAAGTGCGAGCGAGACAGACAGGTAAATACGATTTACGACCCGAAGTCTCAGTTTATAATGCGTCGACTATAGTTAGCAATATACTAGCATAATAAATAGATAACCCTAGATTACATCTCTTAATTAACATTATTAAACAGTTCCAACATCAACGTGAACTAAAGTTTACACATTACGGTCACATCGTCATCGCGAGGACTTTAATCAAAGTTGTGAATTTGTCGACGTCAAGGGAGCTTTTTGTTGAACTTTGTAATATAAATTCGTAGAGAGATTACACTCTGTGTACATCTCTCCTACCCAGTCTAGTTTACTACGGTTATGACATATATTAGCAATCATTCATCAAAGCGCAGATTTTTTCAATATGGCAACCTGAAATAGAGGCTCTGCGATCGCAGAAGGACTTAAAAATGTCCAGAAGACTGTGTTAAAAACAAAACAATAACCAGGAACTTAATTATTGAACACAATTATTGTTATTATTATTAAAAAGAGTACCCGAGAAGAGTAGTAGTAGTAAGTACGAGAAGAAACAAGAAAAAAAGCGTATGTTCCCACTGGCGCAACATTGAAACAAAAATTTATCGTTACTTCAAACTGAATGTCAAAGGAAGCCGATGGTTAGCTGTCGCCTGTCAACATATTACTGCAAATATCGCCGTTTCCTTAATCTATCCTATCTCATAATGTAACGTAATTACTCAAACAAAATATTGAATTATACAACAACTACTTTTTTCTTCTGGAACATTCGATTCTTCATGAATACACTAATGAGGTCCGGATATCGATAAACCGATAAACGACGACCAGACTCGAAGACGGAAATTGGCGGGAAATAACAGAAAATCTTTAACAACGCAATGCAGTATACTTAATGTTTATTATAATTCGACTTACTTCTTTTCTCGTCAATAATGAGAAATTATTTTATTAAAACTAGCTATCGGTCGCGACTCCGTCCGCGCGGGAAAAACAAATAGTAACCTATATCTTCAGTGCAGCGCCAATAGTCTAATGGTTATGGGTACGAACTACCGATCTAGCGGTCGTGGGTTCGAATCCCGCCATTCGACTATTGTCATGCGGCAAATCCCAACAAACTTTTTAAGCGTGGAATGGTTACAAAAAATATTAGTAAATTCGTAAAAATCTATTAAATATTTTAACAAAAATAAAGCAATCATTCTGGACATATCTTCTTACGTCGAAACTTTCTCATTAATAATATTTGTAAGAAGTAAGATGAATAACTAAGATTTTGTCCAGGCGTGTTATAATAAAAACTCTTGACCGATTTCAAAAACTCTTTTACCATAATAATATTAAATAACGCTGGCCATTTTTATGTTATAAAATGTATTAAAAACAAATACCCATCGATTTGAAACGTAAGATATGACGGAGAAGGAACCTCCGTTGAGTTTTTAATAATTGTGACGCCAACATTGCTGGCGCCATTTCTATTAACTTCTTGATGATGGCTCATGTTTTAGTCCATTAAAGAAAACTTTACTGCTTCTTGATGAGCTTCGTATGTTTCTTGAGTAGAGGAACGGTGTCGAGTTCCGTTCTGTCCGTCGACTCGGACACGAATGCCCGATCACCATCAGTGCGGCCGTCTTGTAGTCTTCTAGCAGCGTATTGGTGTTCTCAGCAGCGAGTGCAGCGCGACGTCTCGAACACAATTAGAGTCGAAGAATTTTAACAGACCAACATGCTGTGTTTATGCCGTTAGATATGAAATGATTGTCAAATTAAAATTTCCTTTCGACCTCCGTAACTATTGTCTAACGAAAATTTTGAATATTTCGTATCATGCAAACCGTAAAATGGTTATCATTAAAGCGATAAAACTTTGAAAATACTTTAGCATATGCAATTATAAAATTGGCACGTTGCAACTGCATCGATTCGGCAGTTAAATGCGCCAAGGCCGCGCGGAGGATGCAGCCACTATCGATTGTATACAGCTGCACAAAAATAAGCAAACAGGTTTCGACGCGGAAGGTTACTGAAGTTGCGAGTATTATAGACACATATTTTTGTATCTTTTTTCTTCCAAGAGAGTGAAAGAGATGACAATATGTAAAACAAATGACAGTGCAGGGAATCTCTGGCGTAACATACAACAAGCATTAGATTTACCTTACACATGTACTATAACTATAATTCTTATACTAAACATAAGTATCTCGTTTAGAGACCAGTTACTTTGAATGTGATTAACATATGAAAATAAGTCACAATATTATACTGATTATTTTGACATTTATTTCGATGATAATATTTATTTATGCAGATGCTTACTGCATTTTTAGCAGCATAGTATTTCAGACATGTAGAGCAACAGATTGCGCGAACAGAGCTCGTTAAGTCACCGATGAGATGACTAGAGGGCGCTGAGAGCGCATCTCGTTGCCGCGCCCCGGTTGCTCTCGTGTAATATTCATGTAAACAGCTTACCTTCATTTTCCCCTGTTTATCTCTTATCGTCACTTAAAGCCACTCAGAGTACTTCAGTTAGTATAAGAAATCTACCTTAAGGTACTCACCAAGTGACAACGCTGAGCTACAGTTATTTCATGAGGGAATGGGGCAAACGAGCGGCGGGATCTCAAGAGTGATCATCGACGCATAGACATCTGCAAAACTAGTCGTAGAAGAACCACAGATGCATTACCCGCCTTTAAGAAGAGGTACGCCTGCTTCTTGAAGGACCCTAAGTCGTACTGGTTTGGAAATATTGCCGGGGCCAGACCATTCCACAACGCGGCAGTGAGCGGCAGGAACTTGCGCGAAAACCGGACTGTTTTGGAATATCAGCCATCTAGATGGTGCGGTCACTTGGCGGTCAATATTATTTTTATGCCATGTTTTCAAATTGCACTACTTTGAGATTTAACATTTTTTTAAAAAATAAAATATGAAATGTTTACTATCTTATTGAAAATTAGCATTGAAAAGTTGATGTTTGAATGACTTCATTCACTGGTCGGTTTACTTTGTAGGTGCATGAATGTAAGCTTTACAAAGCAAAACTTTGTATACTGAAAATATTTCGCTCGAAAACTTCAAAGGCCTATTCATGGTCTGTATCACAAGTGTATAGCTTATTCATACAATTCACAACCTTGGATTACACTTTTATAAATAAATCATCATCAGCCTTTGTCCACTATACTCGACATAGGTCTTCCTCAATGCCTTCCACAGTATGCGGTCCTCCGCACCGCACATCTGACGGGAAAACGATGGGGAGGAAAACCATGGAATGAAGGCCACTGTTGAGGACCAGGAGAGTGGGGCGTCCTCTCTCCAAGTGTATCGAAGACTTTGCGGAGACGGCGGAAAATAGGAATGTTAAAAGACAAGTGAGTTTCGATAGTTCGGTTTGTTGAATTTTAATGAGAATAAGCTGATAGTTTAGTTGTTGAAAGGGTTCCATGTTGTGAGTGAAATGACGGTATAGTTTGTTTGTACTTTATTGAACAATTTCAAATACAATTCAAAAATAGATCTGTTTACTGTGTCAAGGGACCTCGCTGAATATGCATGAAGGCCTTTTAGTTTCTATTAATATATTGTACGGATTTCGATAAATTTATTTACGTAAGTTATTGGCCGTTTATAATTTTAAAATCTTTTTCTTTTACATTTGTGTTCTTTAAACGTTTTTGGTAAACACAGATAATGTAAATATTTTAATATTTTAATACAAAAAGAAAATATTTATTTCTTTTTTATTAAGTTAATCATAAATAAGTCTGTCATCAAATTGAATACGAAATCAATGTGTACATAATATGATGTTTGGTACTTATTCCTAACAATCGGGGAACATTTCAACAATTGAATAGGATGTGAATTATGTGAGTTGTGGGAATGAGGACGCAAGCCTATTCAAATATGTGGTTGTACAGATAGCTTAGTGGTTTATGAATTAACTCGACTTGAGTTTATTACGTCACTTCGGTGACTAAACCGAGAGGGATATTAAGAGTGTTATATTTAAGATTGGCTTGGATTTATTAGATTGTAGTAATATTATTGTACATACATACAATTTGGACGTGCTTAGTTACTATTTAAAGAGGTTTACTCTAAGCGCCCTCTGCACCTGGTCACCTCAAGTCTGGTAAAGCTATATTCTCTTCAAGTAAAACAGTGACGAGAGATTATCAACATTGGTTCTTGATATTAAAGAGAATTTAAACGAGTGAACATTAAGAATTTTAATTAAAAATAAATTAATTTAAACGCAGGCCATGACGTAACAATATTAAAGTCAACTTATGTCAGATTTACATTACGCTATTTAGGTAAATTAAGCTGAGACGCTTATGCGAAAGTTTTTATCATATCATAGTAAAATGTAACGAAATAACTCGCTCCTTAAAATAAAAATATTTTGCGTATATCAAAGAATGCTATCACTCGTCTAATGTAATAC
>JAODUI010017083.1:0-10183 GCA_027563995.1 Papilio gigon | reverse complement strand
TCGAGCCCATCGGGGGCTCATCTTCAGGGTGAGTGGGAACGGTACTATCGCGCGTTCGCGGCCCGTCGCTCACTGATAATTTTTTTATAATATCACTTATATAAGTGATATAAGTGATATTATAAAAAAATTGACTATACAAAAAAAATCATTATTATCACATACATTGTTAACATACAGTACATATACACTATCGGTCACTTAATAAACATATTGCAAAGTTTTCGTAAAAATAAACAAGACTGCACACCAACATTAAAATTATTGAAGCTTAAAAAAAAAACGTTTTAAAAGAAATTTGAGCCGATATTTGCGTAAAAAAGGCTATAAACAAAGCGAGATGAAGCCTCGTACACAAGTTCGCGAAGCTAACGTCCTCATTCGTGAGGTCAATGACTTGAACTTGAAAAAAAAAGATGTCGCCCATCGCTTACGTATTGTATGCAAATGTCAGACGAAAAGTGCCAGACCCAGATTCTTGTGTCTTTTATCATACTATTGTGTTACTTTGGCAATTCATATAAACTACATCTTTATAGGTTAGTTGGTATTATAACAGTAAGGTAATAAACAAACGTATCAAGAATTCGCAAGTTTAATTTTTTTATAGATAATGAGACAACTGAGACGATAGGAAGTCCTTGGATGCGAAAGGAACGGATACTGTGGAAGGCATTAGGAAAGGCCTAGGGGAAGGGAAGATTGGCAGTGGGCAGTCAAGGGCTGGTGATATATGAAAAAAAAAATATAAAGTCATATTACGTTTTTGGACAATTGGAGTGTTTCTTCTAAAAGAAATTTATAATGCAACACTACCGCCATCTATAATAAATACACTTAAACTAATTAAAATAATTATATTTGTTGATAATAATTGAGAAACCTTCATCAGTTGCACTTTGATGTGGTAATCCGGGGGAGGGGGGGGGATTAGAAGTTCAAATCTTACATAACCCTGTTAACCCTAAGAAGGAAACCTCTCGAAGTTTCACCCCGTCAACAAAAAAAAATAATAAAATAAAATAAAAATTAAATAATTAAATGTTTTTTTTTATATTTTCAAGAAATTCTTAATTGTATATTTTTATTATCATTTATTATTTAACCCTATTTAATATATACAAAGTGTAAAATCTTAGTCGTAAGCAATAATGCGTATAATGTAGCATTTCTGGACCATTGCGTCCAGCCTCGGCCGGACAATTGGATTACGCTAAAGTTGGCCTGCAGTACTATTAGACCGTCAGACGTCGTAAATCAGGACCAGTTTGGGTAATAACTGTAAATATCACTATACTAGCTTTTACATGCGACTTCGTCCGCGCCGTATTAACGTAGATATAGAAAGGTATATAGGAAATGATGTTGGATCCTCAACGGGTCTGAACATAGTCGGTATCTACACCGATGTAGACGTGAGTTAAGCTGTTATTATAGTTGATATAGAATTTAGATTTCAGGCTTTCAGGCTACATGGACGATTCACGTGTTATCAGACGAATTCTCGATATTTTCTTGAATTACTTGAATTAATTGAAAACGTTAGCATGATTACTAAATGTAAGTGACATTCAGAACACGTACTAAAAATTGTACCGTTTTATTTATTTATAGTGTAAGATATAAGCATTATTATTCGTCGAAGATAAAATTTGCATTTGTTTAAGAGTACCGTATTAACCATTAAAGTTTACACTTTTTAACTTATTTTTACATGTTTATGTGATTATTAAACTTAAAAGAAAAACAGTTCGCACGGCCAGTATTCGCCGTCTTTATTCCTGTAAGACTATATCTCCATCTCTTTCGTACACTTCGAATGGAATGAGACAGCAATAATGTTTGTAATTAAGAAACAGTTCATAGTCTACCCTGACTGATAACGTAACCAAACAAAAGATTACAGAATTATATTGAAAGATAAATTGTTACAAATCATTTAAACATAAACCATACATTTCCTTAATATTCCGTAATTGTGATAAGCTATAATCTTATCTTTGGATTTCAGTAGAAAATATATTCATCGCGACTACATTAACTTTGGACTTAAACTACAGCTCTAAGATTTAATTATTAAAAATTAATTGTAAGTAACGTCAATTCCACTAGATGTCGTTGTTCTTAATTATTCGTTTCGTATAAAGAAATAGTTTACAAATTCATAAGAGACATATAAACTTTTGAAGAGCATCGGTTGTTAAAGGGTTGAGAACTTCACTTGTTATTGACATGTCCTGGGTTCAATCCTCGACATTTATCAATGTGTTTCGTTTTCGAATATCATATGAATATGTATTAGACGTTTATACCGAGTAGTACAAAGATATGTGTGAAATCAACTCCACACTGGGCCAGTGTTGACTATCGTTTCGCCAGGAGCCCGGTGGGAACATATAGTGAGCCGATGATGACACAAAAACGTAGGCTAATTATTTTGTATTATTATAGAACCTGTCAATAATACCATTATGAAAGAATTCGCGTACTACCCGCCCCTATCAATTACGATGTCACTATCAACAGACCCACATTCATAGCATGTCAAGGTGTACCCTAAATATTCTAGTATCTAGATGCTCCTAGTGTCAATCTTTCTCAATGACATACTGGTTATAACTTGGTGAATATTGGTGCATAGCATTCCTCTTATTTAGAGATACCTAATCGAAGCTAGAAAATATGTTGAAAAAAAGGATTTCAGATTTTTTTTTACTCGGGGAATTCCCTCCTTGTTATCGTTTTACAAAACAGTACAATTTTCTTTTTTTTTGTAATAATAATATTAGTAGATTTTTGTTAATTTAATAATATTTCTTGTAAAAAATCCTTGTAAGCTTGAGCTTGTGTTAGGATATGGTTCACGATATTAGTCTAATGGTGGGATTCGAACTCACGACCGGTAGATCGGTATTCCGTACCCTTAATCATTAGGCTATCGGCGCTTCTTTACAATAACAATGCATAATGCATTTTAAATTGCAAATTATATCTGAAATATCGAAGAAATCAGCTAATTTCAATTATGAGACAATAAATGTAATTTAGTATTAAAACTTGATATTGCAATGTTACCCTTTTCGAGTGCGTCAACCCCGCTGCACGATGACGGGCGTCGAACCCAGCAACCGGTCCGTCGGGAATCCAAATATTTTTATCCTACATATGAACTATAGTACACACGTGTATTTATGTAAGTGCAAAATACAAAGAAGACGTTAAGAATTGAGATTTTTTTTGTACTAATATCCCTAAGGGGTCGTTCAAGTATTACGTAAGCACTATAAAAGAGCGCGGGACACCTTGCTTTGCTTGAAGACATGGGGGAAGGAGGTGTCTAGATGGCGAATACGTCAGCAGTATAGTTGCTAAATTTTAACACATATCGGCAACTTACACATTGTATATGTTTAAAAACTAAAGAAAACGAATTATAATGCCAGCTCATGAATCATTAAAAAAAATTGAATACATTAGTAGAAAAATTCATGTACCAATGTTTACATCAGAATGAGAGGGAGGGGCAGAGCTTTATTTACTTTTGCTGACAAGGGGGAGGGGGGCTGAATAATTCTAATAAATCTGTTTATGCAATACTTGAACTACAATAGCTCGAAGAAAGTATGGATTGATTGTGTGAAAGGGGATAAGTGGAAATGAATTCAGATGACGGCTGATATAGATGTATGGAAGAGTGCTATGCTGACGCTAGGTAAGTAAAATGGTTGGATGACGACCAATATTCTATGCCTCGTCGTAGTAAGATAGAATCAATCCATTGCCCCATGACATAGAATAGTAAACAATTGTTTTTAAAAAGAATAGGCATAGTTTATTAATCAATTTACTCATCATATTTCTTTAGTATTTCACTTATTATTTGCTTCGTGATCTAATAAATAGACTATTATTTTAAACCGTAACTAGGCAGACTAAAGTGACGTGATGACATTGTGAGCATATGATGACTGTTGCCCGTGATAGATGAAAACAAACGAACTGGATTCAGTTCACAGTTATTTTGATTAGTGTAACGCTCTTAATGCGAGCAAAGCTTAAGTGATTGTGTATTGTTATTCTAATTATCAGGCTATATTTCCTACTAAATATACTAATTAATGGATTTTGCTTTCTTTGAATAAATATTTAATTAAAATAACAGTAGATTTTGTTCACAGTTTACGTGGCGTCTTATCTCAAAGATAATATACTGGACTCGTGATTCATAGCGTCGTAACGGACATCGCCGATTAGTGTCGCGCGACTTCCCAAATAACAACATTAGCTAAAACAATTAAAGCCAGCATCTGTCGCCTTGACCGCTTTCATAACTTAACCGGGATAAAAAACTGTGCTAACGATTTTTATTACAAGTCTTAAAATCACTCCAGTATCGACATTCCGTGCGCCGGCGCAGGCTCCGCTGTTAGCGGTTGGCCTACTATACCCGCGATATATAAAAGATACCTCGCACATGCAAGTTCAGTTTTGTATCATCGCTTCAGCCGAAGTCCGCGTGTAGTATTTAATTTAATTTATTATTATTTTTAGAATCGGCCATGAGGCATCACATGCTGAAGTTACTCCTCGGAGTGAGCTTACTCGCTTTTGTCAAATGTGGACCACCAGGAAAGCCATCCCTCGGCTGGGGCGAACGAACCTTCGCGATAGTTGAAGTCAATCAAGCGGCGACAGCTTACAATCAGCTCGTCACCAGAAAAGATGGGGCTGATGTAACAGTAACATGGAACGTGTGGTCTGGAGATCCAGCGGACACCGCCAGGGTCTTGTTAGATGGAGATGAATATTGGTCTGGAGCATCGGGAGCGGCAACAACTGCCACATTTAAAGTGACAAAAGGAGGCAGATATCAGATGCAAGTTGAACTTTGTAACTCTGATGGATGCTCGTCCAGTGAGCGTACAGAAATCGTCGTAGCTGATACTGACGGCAGCCATCTACCTCCATTGATGTATACCCTCGGAGAGAAAAATAAGCCTTTCAAACAGACTTCAGGAAAAGTTGTTGGAGCGTACTTCGTGGAATGGGGTGTTTACCCGAGAAAGTTCCCAGTCGATCGTATTCCAATTCCTAACTTGACGCATCTCTTGTACGGCTTCATTCCAATCTGTGGGGGCGATGGCATCAACGACAGTTTAAAGGAGATCGAAGGCAGTTTCCAAGCTCTTCAGAGATCGTGTAGCGGCCGCGAAGATTTTAAAGTTTCCATTCACGATCCATGGGCCGCTCTTCAAAAGCCTCAGAAGGGACTGTCTTCCTGGAACGAACCTTACAAAGGCAATTTTGGTCAACTGATGTCTCTAAAACAGGCTAGACCGGAACTTAAGATATTACCTTCCATCGGCGGCTGGACTCTTGCCGACCCCTTCTTCTTCTTCACCGATAAGGATAAGAGAGATCGCTTTGTTGATTCTGTGAAAGATTTTCTTCAGACCTGGAAGTTCTTTGACGGTGTTGACATCGATTGGGAATTCCCTGGCGGCCAGGGAGCTAACCCCGACCTCGGTAGCCCGAAAGACGGAGATATTTATGTACAACTGATGAAGGAGTTGCGTGAAATGTTGAACGAACTTTCTGAAGAGACCGGTAAGAAATACGAGCTGACCTCAGCTATTAGCGCTGGATGGGATAAGATCCAAGTGGTCGATTACAGCGAAGCTCAAAAGTATATGGACCATATCTTCCTCATGAGCTACGACTTCAAAGGCGCCTGGTCTAACGACACCCTTGGTCATCAGACACCTCTCTACGCTCCAGCTTGGAATCCTAAGGAAACTTACACTACTGACTTCGGTGTAAAATACTTGCTTGCTCAAGGCGTCAACCCTAAGAAGATTGTTGTGGGCGTAGCCATGTACGGTCGCGGCTGGACCGGTGTTCACAATTATGAAGATAAGAATCCGTTCACTGGCAATGCCACGGGCCCCGTCAAAGGTACCTGGCAGGACGGAGTCGTTGATTATAGAGAAATAGCCAATGAGATAGCAATGGGTAAATGGGAGTTCCATTACGATAACGTAGCTGAAGCACCTTACGTGTTCAGGCCATCGACCGGTGACCTAATAACGTACGACAATCCGCGATCGACTATTGAGAAAGGTAAGTATGTGAGACACAATAAGCTGGGTGGTTTATTCGCGTGGGAGATCGATGCAGACAATGGTGAATTATTGAACGCCATGAACATGGGCGTCGGCAACAGTCAAGCGTGAACCGGAACGAACTTTCGTAGTGTTATTGGCGTGAGTGTGATCCTTATTCTAAGATTATTTTTAAGGAAAAGGTCTCAAAATGTAGAAAATAATTGTAAGATTGGATGTAAATTTAATTTAAATTATAAAACTATAAAAACTTATTATATTTTTTTTTTCAAAACCACTGCAACAATATAAGGAGAAGATTAGTTATGTCGATTACTATATACTTATATCGATATATATATAAATTATGAATCTTATTACATCATAAATTCGAATCTTCAGATAGATGTTTGGGTGTTTCTAAGCAGATTACTCCAAGACTGTTGAAGAGTTCTGAATGAAATTACGGTACAAAGATAGAGATAGATTTTTAACACAAATTCGTATGTATATACATATAAACAATATGAGAAAACAAAATTTTATTACGGATGATTAAAAAAAATAAGATTTTTTTTTTTATTTATTTTTACAATCTTTTATTTATGTTTACATGTGTTATAATCAAATCTTTCAAGTTAAATTGGATTCACTTTCCAGTTTCTGATTGAGCTGAAATTTTGCATGCATATATAAATCAAATAACAATACAATATTAGTGAATTCTTGTTAATTTTTTTTATTTCAATTGGAGTAACGCGTCGTTTTAAATAAAACACTGTAAAGAGGACTTAAGTACAATTTGTTAGCGCCTGCAAACTTGTTCTCCCTTATTACGTCGATCGTTGAACTTGCGTCGGATGCATACACTATACACGTAAATAATATTTAACTACGTATTGGAAATTAAAACGACATACTATATTTTTTGTCAAAATTCTTCGAATAATTTTAATTAGGTTGACATTCTAAAAACTTACAGCCGACAATTGACATGACTTGAATCTATAATAAAAGAAAAAAGTACATTTAAAAAAAAATATTGTCTTATCAAGACGAATCAAACGGGTCTAAACTTGATGGGTTTGCGTTTAATTACAAGGTTCCTAAGACCATTCACCAGCTCTATGTCATAATAATATAGCATTGTTATCCGATTTATACATGCGTGCAAAATTTTAGCTGTAGGGTGGTGAATCAAATTTAACTTGCAAGATTACAGACACGGTGAAGCTAAATAAAGCTAATAAAAGCTTGTAAAAGTTATATTTGATAACTGGAAACTACGTATCAACTACCATTATATCGAAAGGGACATATGTATGAGGTTCGTGCAGCGCCTCTGCCGGGTGAAAAGTGCATTAAATCTCATACAAATGTTGACGATGCCCATTTGAATTCTTCCTCGCAACACCTGACAGACGTACTGCTTCTAATCTTACATACTAACGATTTTTGTCAAAACATTTATATGATTTGGGTACGCTATAAAATTTACTTCAAAATTCATTATTCGTTTTTAATTAGTTAATAATGTTATCTCCAGAATTCTTGAAAAATAAACACATTAATATTATTTGTTTAAAGCTTGCGTGTAACTTTCATTTTAATGTCATATCGTAACGAGTTTTATAGCGTTATGAACTTGTCCCACAAGATTGAAGTAACGGGATAATTGTTTAAGCATTTTCATTATTGAAACAGCAATACAAAACATAGTCTCGTCTTTATCATTCTCTATGATAAGACAGAGATAACTATAGTTTTGCATGTGGCATTTGAAATACTGTTAATTAGAGAAATCTTACCTCTTTATTTCTAAATTAATGTAAAATAAATCTATCTATACAATTAATAAAATATCACATTTAGTCAACACTGTATTTCTTATAAAGAAAAAAATTACTTTTTTTTCGTCTGGCTGTTTGTAAGTCCGGTTTTTTTTCGGGTACTCTTTTAAACGGCTGGACCATTTCTGATAGAACTTTTGCTAGAAGGTAACTTAGGTAGGGTGAGGTAATGTAGGCGAGTTTAAATTTCTCTTATTTTTTTTATCCTGCGTTTGAAGGCTCTAATTGTATTAAGCCTTGTAAATATGACTTAGTATGATTTTAACAGCTTGGTTGTTTGCGAACTTCTAAAAAATACATTCAGTAAGAAAGTAAATGCTAACTCTTTACTTCGCTCAGACGTGTTTACTGATTAGGTGCTAATGCTGTTGCAAACGTTACGCCCGGTTACCAGAAAAGCCAACAGGTTGCTGCAAATTACAAACACTTAAATTGTATGAATAAAAAATTGTTAAAAGAAAAGTTGTTAGGTTATTAACAATATTTGTCTATTTTGTTCACACCATACTTTTAGTTCACGACTTAAGCGATTACGTTTTATTGCTGATGGATTTCACAAGGCGCTAATATTACACAGATAATTGAAAATTGCTGAACCTGTTATAAACTTTTTAGTAAATCGTAATGTAAATAATACTTGCATAGGAAACATAATTTTAAGTACATCGATTAAAGTATAGCGCCTGCTGGTAAAAGTTCAATTTGCCACTTTATGCAATTAGAAAACGTTGCTATTTTTCGTTAAAAGGCGATTTGACAATTCCCAAAATTATGTAAACTATTTTTAAGGGTGAAGATTGTATTCATCCATATGAATCATACAATTATTATGTACATACTCAAAAGTAAACATTCCCGTACCGACTTTCGAATGAATCATGTATGTTCACAGATAGAAACAACCGATTGTAGGAGGAAAAGGGGCAAGCCATTGTGTGTTCGCTGATATTTATTGCACTGATATGTCGAGCACCTACAATTACTGGAAACAAACTATGCAAATACTACGAATTGTGAATAGTTTGTATGAGAAAGTTAATGAATAGATTTTCTTATGTGATGGCGAGTGGCGGATTTGCAATCATGCCGCATTAGGCTCCAAGTCAAATAGGTAAGTACCAGCCACTCCTTTCTTAGTCCCTTTTTCATGACTGACCGCCTAATATCAGGCCGCCCTAGGCCCAGGCCTTTTGGACTATTGAATATTGTAAGAACCACCGAAATTGTTCATACCGATTATTCTTTTCAATATTATAAAGATAAGTTGACATTATTAGGTGGTTATACAAGGCTTAATAACTTCATCATCATCAACTTGCTCTTATCACTACTTCAGGTCGGCACAGGATGTACTCTTCCATACATCTCTATCGGACTACCTATCTGAATTCACTCTCACGCATATCCACTTTCACACAATCCTCACATTCAGTCTTTCTCTTTGTAGCTTTCCTCATTCTACGAAGTTGAAATTACTGTGTAAATTTAATTACTAAGTTATAATAATACAAGATAAAATACAGAGAAATCAATTTGCAATGAATAATTTATTATGTTGCAACTGATTTATGTTTAGCATTGACGAGGGTAAGGTACACACCGCGCTCGGCCTTTTTGGAAAATATTGGAGTGTCTATCGTATTCTTCGTACTACTTAGGGAACTGTAAATTAAAAAAAAACGGTTGTAAGTTAATTTTTGTATTGTACTTTTATTACGTAACACATTATTTGACACTGATTCCAAACCCTTTAGGTAGAGATTTTTTAAATAAAACACGAGTATATTAGGGGAAATTTGAAAGTAGCGCCAGTAACAGAAAAAATAAGAAGCATAAGATTACTGTGGTATCAATGTTATACGAAGAGATGAGCACATAAACAAAAATTTGATGAGATTGAATGTGGATGGCTATAAAGGTAGAGGAACGCAAAAGAAGGTGGATTGTGTGAAAGAAGATAAGCGTAAGAAGTATGAGTTCAGATAGGATCTGACAGAGATGTATGAAAGAGTACATACTGTGCCGACGCTTCGTAGAGAAAAGGGCGGGTTTATGTCATCATTTTCATTGTAAAGGAAAAAAAATCTCTACTGAAGTCATCTTCAGTAGAGATTTTTTTTCCTTTACAATGAAAACAACACTATTGAAAAACTACTAAAGAATTGAAAATTAATAGGTCGTGAGTGACAGCTACGAGGACCACATACTAAAAAGGTCATAAGAATCCCGTTT
>JAODUI010017082.1:0-10196 GCA_027563995.1 Papilio gigon | reverse complement strand
CTCCATACATCTCTGTCAGCCGTCATATCTGAACTCAAAACCATTTCACTCATCTATTCATCCTCTATCACACACAGTCAATCTTACTTCCACATTACAACCTTCAAGACACACTGCTAACATCGTTTCGTATTCTATTACCTCAGTATGTGGGGAGGAGAGGGGTCCACAGGAAGTGAAACGGCAGCTCGTAGGGACGAAACTCTTGCAATCCTTCTTTACGTACTCATCCACTGGTACTGGATTCTCAACCCAGTCGATCACATCACCTGCGCTCACCTGAAATACGATAAAGTAAGTTATACAAGGGATCTATGTAACCTATGTAACAAAGATAGTAAAATATATACTTACCAAGAACGCATCATTTAGGCTGTTGACTAAATCTAAGAACCGAACCAAGGCCCTCTTGACACCGGGATAGGCGGAAACATACCACTCGTGGACGTAGAAGCCGAAGGGTGCGCGGTTGCCGAGGTAGTGTCTCTCGAAGTTAGTGAGGATGAACTTGAACCATGCTTCCTCATCGTGATGAGGTGGTCTAGAAAGTCAGAACAATTCTGAGCACAATTTTATTTCACTACACATACTGCAGAGTATGTGAACATTTTAAATGCTGCTAAAATTTTAGTAAAATTTCTACCTACACAAATACACAAGCATCTGCCATGGAACAGGGGAACCCATTGAGATCGGTCCAACTTATCATCGGAAGCACCCAAACGCCGGGCACCGACGCAGTTGGGCAAGGAGGAATGACGCAATCTTGAGTAGACGCATAGTCCAATGTGTAAGGCCACATTCCAGGATCGGTGAAACGGGTGCTTGGCCATGTGGAGTCATATCGGAGGCCAGTCGACGCCATGACTTGGAAGCTAGCATTTCCAGTCATTTGAAGGAAAGGAATTCTGATTCCTGGAAAGTTGGGATATAAGATTAACTAAATCATGACCTTTGTGTTCAACTAAAATAAATAGTTGGAACCACTAGTACAGTTAAAAGCTGTAAAAAATAGCTTTCTTATTTGGACATCTGATTCCTGGTAACATTTTATACAATAATTGAATTATAAAACGTTTAAAAACCATGAGATTTATAACTACGCTTCTATACCTTGTATGGCATCTGAAGGAATGTTGGCAAAGTGTGACATCTGTTCTTTCTGGTCACCGAATTCCTTCATCATATCATCGTAGGTTGCTTCAGCCCAGTACGACTGAGGTGTTTGATGGGAGATGGAATGGAGAGCGATTTCGTAACCTTGGTTGTAAAGCTCATTGACGCGTTGGTAGTCGGTATACTCATGGTTAACGAAGAAAGTGAAGCTGGACGGACAGTTGTTCTTGTTGGTGCGACGGTAGAGGATTTCACGGTAGGTCTCAATGTTGCGAGTGTTGACACCATCGTCGAAGGTTAGGAGAACAAACTGTGAAAACAAAATGCTTTTATCATAATAAATTGTTAGAAAAAAGTACGTTATATTCAGAACAGAAGATCGACAGTTGCAGGAAGTATTAATTCCGGAAGGTTTTTGTCTAGCATAGGAATCACACAATTAGTTGGCGATGATTTTTTTACCTGAGGGGTATCTCTAGGTGCAAGATCTCCAGGAATGTCGGTGGACGAGCATCGACATTTCGGCAGTTTGCAAAGTTCCTTGTCACATTCTACAGCTAACGGTGCCTCGGGTTCGTCAGCGACCGCAACACCTATTAATACACTTAACAAAACTAACGTGACCGTCTTCATGTTTTCAGCACTTTCATAAAGACAAGTAAATTAAAATTTAAATTCGTTTTTTATATACTTATTAATATTATCAACAATTTGATGTCAATCACCAAAACATCAATGATCACAGATTTCGATTATCAATATTAAAATAATCTGATAATATTACCGGCTTTTTGTGAAATACTTTTCGATCAACGGGGATTTCCTTTAATATGGTATCAAATGTCTTTGATAAATTATTGAACATATTTTTAGAATAAGATATCAGATCAATTAATAAGAAATTATTGATAGGGTTTTGGAAAACATTGATGCCACATCTTGAGGAAGTTAATTTTGAATCACTGATACAGAACATTGAAGTAAAGATTACAACTTTCATATCATTGGACAACGGTCTACATTCTCAAACTTGTATACAATCTTAGACTTGACTGACAAAGTTAGATTTTATTTGAAGTCTTTCAGAAATCTGAACTTAGACCTCGTCGCCTATCAATGGCTGCGAAATAATTATTACGATTCTTCCAGTAACTTAAATCATTCTAGTATTGCCTAGCCTGTATCTCATATGGTGATTAGTTGAATTCGTCTCTTCCAGTTTGCTCTGTCTTCGACATCCCCATCCATGACCTGACAAGCACCTATATCTGTAACTGCAATCATTGAGCCCTCTATTTGTCTATGGTATAAAAGTGTAATGTATAACAGGTATATATTAAACCCCGTTGGGCCACTGACCCGGAGGTACACATTTCAGTGGAGCTGGACCTGCGTGTGCTGCAGTCGAGCGACTGGTAGGAGTTGTCGCAGGACAGGCGGCGTCAGCGATCTCTTGTGTCGGAGGCCAAAGCCCACTTTGTAAATGTTAAATGCATAATGCATATGCTACTTATAAAACGGCTTAACTCATGTGTAAATCGATGTCGAGCCGTGTGAGCGTCGGGCCGCGGAGGCGCTATAGTACCAATCCCACTCACCCTGAAGAAGAGCCCCTGATAGGGTCGAAACTAGTCGGTACCGACACCGATTTACACGTGATTTAAGCCGTTTTATAAGTAGTATAGTGAAATGTCTCACGAAAATTTTAATAATTTAAAAACTGTTCAGTTGTGCAGTTAACAAGTTGTACGTACATGTAAGCGAGCTTCATAATGTTTGTTTACTAAACTGTGGGAGGTCTTTATCTTGTATAACAAAACAATAAATTCACAAAATCATTAAGAAAAGGCAATTTACAATGACTAGTTATAAAAATATTAGTCACCGATCAAAGTTTAGAGAGTTTAGAGTCCATTTGAAGTTATCATCAACTTATCTTTTAATAATAATTTATTATTTATTGTATTAAGTATCGAAATACGTTAAATTTGCAATATTTCTTATCGTATTTTTATCTGTAACGGGCATCTTGCCATGTTTACTTGGTTTTCATTCAATACTCCCGCGCAACCTTGAATTAAATTTTATACAATATTTTTCATTTTAACTCCCCTCCTATTGGTCGTAGCGTGATGTTATATAGTGTATAATCTTCCTCGATAAATAGACTCATTATCATCAAGCTGCCCTTACTCCTACGGAGGGCCGGCAGTGTATGTTCTACTCTTCCATACATCTCTGTAAGCTCACACACTTCCACCGCATATCTTTCACACAATCCATCCATACCTGCTTCGGTCTTTTTCTACCTTAATTTTTTGTTAACCTTTAAGAAATCTCTAGGTATAGTAATATATTTAAACTGTCGTAAGACATTATTATAAGTAACAAAACGGCAAACACTGACGTATTCATCAGGTGCTAGAGCAGTGGTCGTTAAACCGCGGCCCGTGTACCTTTCAAACAACTTAGAAATGTGTCCTTGCCATCTTTTCTCATCCGAGATAAATATTTGTGTGATCCACTAATATTCCTATCGTATTATATTCATTTTTTGTTTTAAAAAAAAATACCTTTATTAGAAACTACGAATATTTTAACTAACTAAAGTAGCGCAGCGACCCGAAGCGTGTCTCGGCCTCCGACAACAAACGTCTCCGACCAACAGAGAGGTGCAGAAAGACGTGAGAGAGCTGCAAGTCCAATACTGGGTCGCGATGGCGCGAGATCGAGTTGATTGGAGACGAATATATTAATAAACGTTAAAAAGAAAATTTTCAATTGCTTCCAAATAGTTTTAAAAATATTTATAACTAGGGAGAGAACGTGTTATAACAGCTCATAAGAAAATTAAATAGATTGCTTGTGTCAAGTACTTTGTTGTGCGGCCGCGGTGATACCTCACATTATCCTATTTGGCCCTTGGATAGAAAAGTGTGAACCACTGGTCTAGAGAGTCGCGTGCAAACGTTAACAATATAACCCAATATTAGTCAGACAATTAAGTCCAATGAAGGTTTTGTTTTATTCCAAAAAAAAAAGTAATTATATTTTATAACACAATTAATATAATGAATATCTTAATAATTACGTAAATTGTTAAAGATAAATTTAATAATTAAATACGCCAGCAGCCGTCAGATGGCGTGCTTTGGATCTATAAAAAAATTATATTTTTGCAATAAACTACCTTATAATGGTCACATTCAAGGTTGAGATTGCCTTCTACGATGGATTATTTAAAATGTATTGTCCGGTGATGGTTTTCATCACAGTATTAACTTACACGCGATCAGATTTTATTGTTTTTTTTTCATAAAAAAAATCAATAAACTATCAGATCGCCTGTTCATTTATCACCACAGATCATGAACATCCAAATGCTGTTCTTAAAGATTAAGACTCCTTTACCACCAAGCCATTAATGGTATGATTTGAAATTCCATCGAAGCAGCTGCGCCAGTGAAAATGGTCAGTAAAGACGAGTCACTTCGCGGTGTTCTACTTACCGAAAAACTGCCTTGTTCATTCTCTAGCAGTGAATTGCTCAGACGGACTGATAGTATAAAGCAATTAGTTGTGTACTATTGAATTTTTTGTGAATAAAATAAATTAAAAGCTGGGTCACGTTCGAAACGTTCAGAGCGTTTAGCAGAGCGAGAAGGTGGAACACCGCGAAGAGAGCTGATTGTGTGCAGGATCATTAGTTGTGCGTCTAGTTGCGTGAAAATGGGTTCTAAGAGATAAAGGAGGAGGTTTTACATAATTATTTCTATAGTAGACATTAAAAAGGTATGAAAGCAATTTAAGAATTGAGACTAAGGTTGTAATAAAAACTGCATATTTTTTTGTTACAGATCTATTTAACTGTGTTATTTTATCATAAATATTACTTTATATCTGACGTATATTGCGAAGGAATAAAAAATGAATAATAAAACGCTTGTTTAAGAAGCGGCGTCAATGACGACGTTTGCGACATACTTGTTCTAATTTACACGTCCGTAACTCGTTTTGGTGGAATATATCAAAGAGTTTGTTGACATTGCGATTATAAATTACCAAACAATGCTACTACTGGCGATGATAAACGATTTTTGTTTCTTTCTTTATTTGTGAAACATTTGATTATAATATAAAATGTTTAGTTTATAAAAAAAAAAATTGAGAAACAAAAGGTTAGGATTTTAGGTTAAAATTCGTGAACTAATAACACAATTTTTTTTTTCATGGTTCCAAGAATTTTTAGTAAATCAACATTAACTAATCACTTGTTATAATAAAACAAGTATTAAATTTAAATTAATTTTGTATTCTAACTATACAATCGTCATCATCAACTTGCCCTTTTCCATACATAATGTTGTCACAGTATGTACTTGATACGGATGTAATGTATATCTCTGTCGGCCTTCACATCTGAAATCACTTCTAACGCATAACTCACAATACGTGCACACCTACGGTCTTCGTCTACCTTTGTAGCCATATTCAACTCATCAACTCAAACACGTGTCTGACATCTGTTATACTTGTTACTGAACCCCTTATCATATAAAGTCTCACACAAGGTGTCGATAGCAAAGATTAATCTCGAAGATTAGAAGTCAGTCGCTCTACAAACTGATAAGATTACATTACAAAATATACCTGTTAGTTGTTTGTATGACGTACCATCAGCAGCTCACTATACGTCCCCACTGAGGAGCTCTGACCGGGGTAACTAGGCTATAGTCGGCGCTGGCTCAGTCAGTCTTGGTTGACTTCACATATATCTTTGATTTATACTACTTATAAAACGGCTTAACTCACGTGCAACTCGGTGTCAGATGAGCCCCCGATGGGCTCGAAACTAGTCAGTACCGACATATATCTATCTACATGCGAGTTAATCCGTTTTATAAGTAGTATAGTGAAATGTCTCACGAAAGTTTTAATAGTTTAATCTTTGAATTACTTCTCTGATATCTGAAGGCATCATGATGTTTTCCTTCACCCTAACATCGGATAGTGTACATATGGAATTCGAAAACACATTGGTACATGTCGGGGTTCGAACTTGGACGACGACTCGTTCGTTCGTTTCGAAACGAAGTCTAAATCATCCCTAATGCAACTTCCCTGTGGTGTGGCAAGGAAAAACGTGTACTTCTCTGTGGTGCGAAGGGGATAACTTTGTTAAAGGAGGGGGTCTAATAGACCGCGTGTCGTACTAAAGTCTAATAACGAAGCGGGTCGATAACAGGTCGTATCGAAGGGACGGAAAGTACGTAAAAATTCGACGATCGGATTCGGAAAACTTCCGACGGTCTATTCGCGCTTTCATCGACGGTGTAATTAGGTCAAAAATTGTCATAGCAAATTACTTGCGTATTAAATAACAACCTTTATGATCACAGTTTTGTATGTTCGATTTTAAATGGGAAGGGAATTTAATTCTTTGACTATGTTAATCTATAATTAGTTACTTCTTGTTGATTTTATATTGAACTAATAACAAATTTAATACACGTAAATACAATTACATCGAATTTATTATACGCCATTCCCATGTTTTCGGAGTCATTCAATTGTTGACGGAACGGTGTCAGCTGTTCATTGTTTATGTGGACATTATGTACAGATAAAACTAGTGAATTATTTTATTTATATTTAAATTGTTTTGTATCGACTATGTATTACCAATTAGGTCGAATAAATTAGGTAAGACAACAAGGATTTGACGTTAAAAACGAGGAGGCAACATCCGTGTGGCATCCCTCGTAGTAACATATCGATAGTGACTAAACTTTTTAATGCAGTGACATCTATTGGCACATATTGTCATTAACCTTTGGAAACTGACGCTGGCAACTTGTTCCACTCCTTGTTCCAGTCCAGTGACGTAATACGTGTAAAATGCTTGCTGTGCATTTACCACGTGTTCAAACGTTATTTATTTACCTCCGAACCCGATGAACGATCATGTAATAAAAATATAATAATAAGGTTTTAAGTCGATCGTCTTTTTTTTTAACTTTCTTATCGGACAATGTAGGACTTGTAGTCTTGGACCACTGTTAAAATTAAATATTGCTTTACTGTCCACACCATTATACGTTCCAAAAAATAAATTCATACACAGTAAATTATATTGTCAGCATGTGACCTGTATACATAATTTCTCATTACCTTTGAATTCAAATTCATTGTTGTTGGATGCGGAAGGTGGAGGACCTACTCTGGTAGGCATTGCGAAAGGCCTATCTCCAGCAGTGACCAGACAAGGGCTGATGATGATTGAATTCCAACTGGACTGGCCATCATGACTGGCCTGTCACCCCTACTAATAGGGTAGTCACCGAGTTCTGCAGCCGATGATGATGATTGAATTTAATCATACGTCGTTATCCGATTCAGCAACTGCTTTTTGAAGGTCACTTTAAGGCGTAATTGTTTCTACATTAAAGCCGGTGTAAACACAAACGGAAACGTTGACGATTTCCCTTGTCATTAAACGTTGCTTACACGCGATTTGCGAATTAAAGTGTATCAATTCAACAACAATTGTTGTTCAAAATCGCTTGAATTAACGTCTTCTTCGGATGTGCTAATCGTAAATTGGTATCGTAAATGTCTCCTCAGTCGAATTATTTGAATTCCCGAAAATATTGACTTTAAATAAAATATCGATGTTTTCCAAACCTAGGTACAGTGATCTGTAGTTGAATTCAATGAAAATCGGCTTCAAACTGCCCTTTTTTCCTATGGAAGTTCGGCACAGTATATACTCTGCCATACATTTGTATCAACTATCATATCTGAATGCATATCTTCATTCACACTATCCATCAATACCTTCTTCGGTCTTCCTCTACCTTTATAGCCATCCACATTCAATCTAATCATCTTCTTGTTTATGTGCTCACCATCTTTACAAAACGTGCAAACCACGACAACCTTTTGCGTCTCTATTTTGGTATGACTGGATATAATGGACCGACGATTACCTCAGTGATCCTACCGCTCATTTCCCCCGTCTCACATAAAAAAGTCATCAAACATCTTTAGAATGCCCGTATTCCGTTGGTTTGTAAACAATCTGTCATTTTGTTTGATTTTACATAATAGTGAAAGTACGAGAGATGGTTTACACTCTCACACTTTTATCTTAATCGGGGTGGATAGGTTTGATTGTAACTTTGGATGTCATGAAACGAAAGCCATTGACGTAATTGTAAAAAAATATTGCTTATGTAACGGAAAAGAGTATCCCATTCTTTGTAAAAAAATAAATCCGGTTACATTCCTTTAGTTTTAACTGTGTAGTTAAAAAGATACATTAAAATGTTACTTATTAAACTTAATTTAAAAAGCGCCAATGGTTTATAGTTAAAGGTACGACCGATCTAACGGTCGTGATTTCGAATACCATCGATTATTGTCGTGAACAATATCCTAATACAAACCTTTTTCAAGCTTACTTGAAATGGTTACAAGAAATATTAATGAATTAACAAAAGAAGTACTAATATTACCAAAAAAAATATTCGACAGTTCAAGTCATGATGCCCTTAAATCTAACTAGGTGTATTAATTAGTTAAATTTTAATCTGTTATTCTAATAAAAACAACTTTGGAGTCAATTTAAGATTTCGTAAACGGTTAAGATTATGCAAATTAAGCAAATTAAAATTTTTGTTTTAACACATTCACATCGTTTACTGGTAGATTAATTTTAACGAGGCATTTTGCTCGACTTTTTTAATAGTAGTTTTTCAAGTATGCTTATATGAACGTCCGTTTCGAACCTACCTACGCAGTTTTTGGTTCATAACGTTCATATTGAAATCGTCATCATCAGCCGATGCTAGTTTGCCCCCTTCTCTTATATAAAAAAAAAACAAAAAACCTGAACAATTTCGAGTACACTGAGTCAACCGTTGAACAACTGCCCTACCGACGCTCTCTATCATTGAGTCCTATATTAATATACTGTGACAGGCATTAGGTAAGGCCTATGTCCAGCAGTGGGCAGACAAAGAGTGATAAGTAACTGAAATTTCGTGAAGATGTAGGACAGCACGGGAGTTATTGTTTAATACGCTCGAACCAAGTCACGGGTTAGTTAATTTATATTCTAAATATAAATCTAGGATAGAACTTAGTATGCTATATCGTAACACAATGTCAAGGTCTTAAACTTCTCGGTCTAGAATTTAGATGTAAATATGCTAACTTGCAGTTATTAATAAAAGGTTTATGATTGATTTGCAAACATTTTATTATTAATTACATTATTATCTTTAATGATATTGTAAAAACTATTTTGAAAGGTAGCACTAGATGTACCAACGTGTACAGTCGCGGTGTTCCACCTTAAAAGTTACAGTCGTTTGAACGTTGCGTACATATTGAGTCGACGACGCGGGCAGTAGCCAATAGGATGCAGTTTTTATATATGTTCATGAGAAAAAAAGTTGGTCAATGATCAGAGGAGGTAGACGAATTATTGCTTTTTTATTATTATGCACGTGTTTGTGCTCATTAGTTAATTTGTGAGAAGGGGTGGAGGTTAAGACAAGGCAGTTTTTAAGTGGTACACAGCGAACGGTTGCCACTGTACAGCAACTAGTTTTGTATAACTTACAGTATGACAAAGTAACAACTTTTGAAGGCGAGCCTGTTTGCCTGTATGCAATAAATGTCGACATTACAAACGCATTTGTTTTTATTTATAATTATAAAAACAAACCAGTGACGCGTGCGGGAAAGGAAAAGTGTATATAGTATTTCAATCAGTATCTGTATGCCAAATGTCATCCAGATCAAATTAGTCCGGTGGTTGTCAACTAAAATGTATATTGCGGCCCGTGAATCTAGCGAATATTTCTTTTTAATAGTCTTAGAAGTGTTGTATTAGATATTATGAATATTTTCAAATAACTTTAAAAAGATCAATTTTCAGTTACTTTAAAATCTGAAGACAGTTTTAGAATAACTTAAAGTTAACTTATATAAACGGCATTGCGGAGAATAAAGTGCAGTGGAGCACCGGTGCGTTCCAACGGAGATCCCGGAGCTCCACCAATCGCGCTAGG
>JAODUI010017081.1:0-10200 GCA_027563995.1 Papilio gigon | reverse complement strand
ATTAAACGAGTGACATTTTCATATCCATTAATATGGAACTTTATTGTTTAGTGTCAAATGTCAATGAATAATGTCATATTTTAAGATGGGTACTGAAGCTATTAGAGAGCACGATATATACGATATATACTTTTCTGAAAAATTACGAATTGAAATCACTGTATCTGTATTTTTATTAAGATTTTTTCTTTCCTACCATTACCTACGCCTTTGTTTTACACTTTCTTGACATAACTAATCGCGATGACAGCGCCTCTACCGGCGCAAATAAGCACGTTCTTCAATCCGAGAGTGTCGAAATATGTTTCATAACTTTTAAAGTGAATCTATCGCATAGCAACTGGAATATTTACTAAATATATATATATATATTAATTTAAATTCGCTATATGTTGACATATGTATTGTAATAAAACCAGTTTGGTATGAAAACGTGAACAAACAAAATCATTTTAAATTATGTGTGCAATATCTCGTTCGATATTGCTTAATATTTTGATCTATATACAGAGATATAGATAAACAAATTATATATATATTTATTTAAATAACACATTAGATGATTTTTCTTCATTCAATAATATTTCTTTCAAAGATATGTGTGAAGTCAACCAACACGCACTGGGCCAGCGAGGTTGACTATGGCCTAGTCACCCCTAATAATAATAATAGGGTAGGCTCCGAGCCCCTCGGTGGGGACGTATAGTGAGCTGATGATGATGAATAATATTTCTTTTACAACTCCTACGAAACTCGAACTCACGATCGCGTGATCGAATATCCGTACTCTCAACATGCTACTGACGGGTCGATTCGCTTATTGAAGACTAGTAAATCACTCACACTATCTCGAACACGAAATCGATTTATGAAATGGTTCGTCTCCTATAACCTTTGCGACAGTCGTGATTCAAACATTTTAAATATAACACCTTGACTTATGGTATCGATTAAAAATATATCGATGAGAAAGTCACTGACTAATAAACCTTAAAGACCATAGACAAGAGACGGCACAGTATGTATTCTTCCATACATATATCTCGGCTCATATCTGAACTCACAAACTTCCTACATATATCCTACTATAGAGAACATCTGACTTATATAATTTTAGTTCTAAAAGTAACAATATATCCAAAAATTATATAAATTGAACAATTTAAGAAGCTACAAATAATTTGACAGCCATTTCAAAATGGCGTCCAAAATGAGTAACCGATTCTTTATTTGCACAGATATCCGCAAAGATCTTACCTTCCAAATTACACAAGCCCTTATTTCATAAATATTTTAACATGAATTGTTTTTTTCGGACATCTTTTATAAATCGTCTGTTCTCTTTGACAAATGAGTCGAGATGCAATGAAAGCAAAAACAATTATTTAATTTAACTTGCATATTAATCAAGCGAAGCGCCAATAGCCTAATGGTTAAGGGTACGAACTACCGATCTAGTGATCGTGGGTTCGAATCCCGCCATTCGACTATTGTCGTGAACCATATCCTAGCACAAGCATTTTCAAGCTTACCAAAAATATTAGTAAATTAACAAACATCTACAAATATTTAAATACAATAATTTAAATTTAGACAGAATCTTGTTCGCTCGTTTATACGACTATCTTTTAGGAGAAGAGATGATGAGCACATAAATAAGAAGGTGATGAGATTGAAAGTGGATGGCTATAAAGGTAGAAGAAGACCGCAGGTATAGATGGATTATGTGGGAGAGGACATGCGTAAGGGTGTAAGTTCAGATATGAGCTGAGAGAGATGTATGGAAGAGTAGTACATACTGTGCCGACCCTCAGTAGGGAAATAGGCAGGTTGATGATAATGAAAACATAGTAACTAGCTTATGCGTTCTTTCATACTATGTTCTACATCTGTACGAAATTTTACTTTTTCTGGACAGAATAGGAGATGAACAGACAGTGAATAATTTTCTTAACATAATTTACTGTTTACTAACTTAATTATACTTTAAAATATGAATTATGTAACCTCCTTGGACCAAACTTTATACAATAAAAAAAGATGGCGGACATTGATAAAACATAAGACGATGGTGCAGACAATGTACGCTCCATTTAGGTAGAAAGAATGTACCCTTTAGCCGACATGATTCGTCATGTGACCTTTCGAAACCGTAACGAAATGCGAACTAGCTCTGTTCTTCGACATTGTTCAAGTTAAAATTATACCCAAGTAATAAACGCATATAACAACAACAACAATGTCAACTCACAACGCATATAATGGTGTATAAAATAGTTTTGTTTTAATTAGAAAAAGTTAAGAACGAAAGAGGTTAAATTAGACAAACTTTCGTGAGACATCACACTATAGGTAGTAATTATAAAAACGGGTTAACTCACCAGTACATCGGTGTCGGTACCGACTAGTTTCAAGCCCATTGGGGGCTCTCTGACTGGGGTCATCCAACGGGCCGCAATAATACCAATGCCACTCTTCTGAAAGAGCCACCGATGAACTCGAAACTAGTCGGTACCGACACCGATTAAAGTTAGTCGAGCTGTTTTTATAAGTAGTATATTGGTTAGAACGATTTGAATCTTCGTTCATTGTGCGCAACGCGAAGGAGTGGAATAAGTTGCCGGTGTCAGTATTTCCATCCAAGTACGCTGTAGGGGCCTTCAAGAGTGAAGGAACTTATTAAACTGGCGAGTACCGTTCGACCAAATCACTTGGCATCGGGTGGGATCGTGGGCAAGCGTTAGTTTATGGAATAAAAAAAGGTATAACTAAATAAGTTTTTAACGTAACTAATTTACATAAAAAAAACTCATTCAACACTTTGGTGCCCTCGAGTTTCGTTACTATTAATCGAGGTTTAGGCTAAGCGCCCTCTGCTCCCGGCTACCTCAAGCCCGGTGAAACTGTAAATGACTCCTAAAGGCATACAGTGGTAATCCTGTCACAAAAAAAATGGTCAGTATTCTTTCTTAAAATAACTATATTTAAATGACAAGAATAAACGTTCAGACAGATGTAGATGTATTGAAATATATTGTTCAATTGACGGGCGACCCTCGGACGAGACCTTGGCTGCGTTAGGTGAATCACTCGACCCAGTCTGATCGAGATGGTGCCAATTTCCTTTGTCTTTGTCAATATTACAACACATATGTAAACCCGGTTCCCGGATCATTTAGACCACTTTTCCACTAGGATCTAACGACACGGACATAAAAACGATCAGCCATTCCATTTCTGACATAATTCGCTAAACTCACTGGCCACACAAATGTATTTTAAGTTTTTATTTTTCTTTTTAATTACCGTCTGTTTGTTTTATTCTTTGCGGTTTTTGTATCTCCATTCATATTGTTTATTTGTGAAAACTTACTACCATTTTTCCAGTTAAATAAAATAACAGAGGGTCATCTGTTATATTATAAAAACCTACATATATTTATATATGTAGGGTTTTTATCGACGCAAATTTGACACAACCGTTTCTGCAACAGCGCCATCTCTTAAGTTGTCTCAGAAACGGTATCTACGTAAAATGCAGGAAGTTGTCATATTTTGTAGAATTTATCCCATACATTATGTCAACTGCTTCTAAACGTTTTAACCTTCGTATCAATGGTTATTTCACACGGGGACAGAAAAGTGGCATTGTATAGGACAGTCTAATACTAAACGCAGACGCCGAGACAGAGCAATACAGGCAAGAATTGTATGGTTATATAATAGCAATACTGCACTATCAACTGCTCTGCCTTATTACTACCTACCTGTGAATCTAGTACAAGCTACATAGATTATATGTTACTCCTCATATTGTCATGTTTATATATGTAATTCCAGATATAGTCAGAAATTATTTTCCTTCGTAATTTTTCGGAAAAGTTCGCGTTTATCGTGCTCTGTCAAATAGCTTCAGTGTCCATCTAAGAGAATGACATTATTTATTTTAACATTTGACACTAAAAAATAAAGTTCCATATTAATGGATATGAAAATGTCACTCATTTAATACGATCATTTATTACCAGTTCGGGTGTCTTCGTGTTCCGATAGACATCCGAGTTTGCCCGAAGGAGAATAATTTCTCAGTACATCTGTACACAGATTATGTTACTCATTACATTCTTGTTTATATATGTAAGTATATAAGTTTAATTATGATGATAGTTAATGAGGGCGCGGTCCTGCCTTATCCGTCTATCGAATCCTGGTGGATGTTATTATGTATTATTAATAATAAAGAAATATCTGATATTTATTATTAATAATGCCAATATGTGAATACAATTATACATTCCATTATTCACGCCTATTATATTTGCGTTAGGGTTTTAAAAGTGCCAATAGTTACGGGTACGGAATTCAGATCACGTGGTCGAGAGTTCGTATTCTTAGATTCGACTATTGTGAAACATATCCTAATACAGACTTTTAACTTATCAGGAATGAGGGAATTAACTAAAATCTAATGATATTTTACCAAAAAAAAAATAAGAAAACGACTTCAACTGTTTTATTCTCTTTTTTGTTGTGTTTTAAAGTTAGTTTTAAAATAATTTAAATACGGTAGTAATTATTTAATGAGTAGGAAATAACAGATAAGCTAAATTGAAAATAATGATGTAGGTGTGACACCTACTGTGGAATTAATTTAATAATACACATTGAATGTATATCCTACTTTCATTTTTTTTATCTTTATTTTTTTATACGAGGAAGAACAAGAATTATAGTGTCATGGAATTTAGAACAAAGTATTGATTCATTTAAATTCAAAAGCAATCAACATCAGCCCCTATCTGCCCACTGTTGGACATAGGCCTTTCCCAATGCCTTCCACAGTATGCAAAAGCAATCAGATTTTTGTTAATTTACTAATATTTCTTTCACCACCCAACTAAGCTCTAGGCTTGTGCCATGGTTTACAATAATCGAATGACGGGATTCGAACTGTCGACCACGACATCGGATATCTGTAATAACCATTAGGTTATTACCGATTGATATGTTTGTTTAAACTTTCCTTGTAGAAATAATGAATTATGAAGCGCCAATAGCCTAACGGTTAAGTATACGGACAGATCTAGCGGTCGTGTCGAATCCCAACATTTGACTCGTCTTGAACAAAGAATACAAGCTTTTTTAAGCTTACCAGGAATGGTTATAAGAAATAAAAGTAAATTAAAAAAAATCTATTAATATTTTAACTAAAACAAAACCATTAAAAAGTTAATAAATCAGGATTTTGAGGTCGGGAACTCGTTGGATGCGGCGGACCGCTTACTATACTCGTTAGCATGGACTTATGTTCCCTTTTCATGTTCAGCAGGAGACTGACACGGGCTGATGCTGATGTATCCGTTCACCATCTTGAAATACTAATCTATTATTCAAATTATAAAATATGAAAGTTTTTTTGTCTAACACCGAAGGTCATAACCATCCATAATTGATTAGGCTAATTATTTTACGCCTACATCTAAAGATTTGTTCTGGCCTGTGATTCATATATAAATGACACACACAGACAAGGTTGTCTCCTCGTCTGTGTGTGTCATACGAAGGTCGGAGAGTGAAATTTTCCAAATAATAACAAAATTTCAGAGAATCTGTTAAGAAATAATTTGACTTCGAAGTTGCGATTTCGTAAACTAGTGCGAAGTTACGTAATGTTTAATATTATAATTATATATATCGACGCGTCCGTCCGCGGTGTTCAAAGTTACAGTCGCATGAACGTTTCGTACGTGTTGTGTCGACGACACAATAGCCAATGGGATGCAGTTTTTAAATACGTTTGTAAGAAAAAAGTCGGTCAGTGATCAGAGGAGTTAAACGACTAGTTGCTTTTTACTATTATCCCAGTTTGTGTGGTACTCATTCCTTAATTTGTGTGATGGGACGAAGTTTGTGGACAAGGCGATTTTCATTAAAGTGGTAACACCGCGAACGTTTACGATTTTACCGTATAGATTTTATATATCAAGTAACTGTTACATGACACCAAATTCTATGTCTATTACTGTTTGTATTCAATATAAATGTTTAGACTAATATTACTATAGTTAGAATGTCATTGACTTGAACACATCGAAATATCTATTCGTTAAGACCAAAGTATACCTCTGGCAGTTTTTATCAAAGTTTCATATCTAATTTGACTACTGTTTCAGTTAAAGTATTAAAGCTTTCGTGAGACATTTCACTATACTAATTATTAAATGCCTTTACTCCGCGATCGCGAGTACAGCCCAATAGTTCACACACCCTGATGAAGGACCCACGACGGATCCGAAACTAGTCGGTTCTTTTTTAGTTGATTAAATTCATGATGAAGGGAATCGGTTAGCTTCTAAAACACAGTCCAACGTAATTACGAAGGCAAGGCAAAAAAAATCTTCTATTAAACTTAACAGTCCACCAGTCTCATTCTTGCCAATATTTTGGCTTAGTACCTTAGTTACCAACATTAGAATATATTTTTTTCTACCTTAATAGATGTCACATCTGCAATACGCCATTAATCGTCGGTAGTTCAGTATAAAATGGCAACACTGAACACAGCGCCCATAGCCCTCGAAATCACTTAACCGAGATTATCCTACAGATTGTAGCAATAATAATTCGTAATTATAAAGTAATTTAAATAATTGTCAAAGCGATTAAATGTAAAACAATGGCTGGTACAGTTTCGTAATATATTCAATTGAGTTTCACCATTCGAATACAATGTCATCCTAGTCATTACAGACGTAAATTATTATATGACTCAGTAAACTACTAATATGTTTATCTACTCAATCATCATCAGCTCACTATTGTTATCGCCGTCACTTCCGGTGTAGCGAAAATGCAGGAATTTTGCAGAAGACAAACATGACTATAGTTGCCTTTTGACTCTGATTATTAAAAAAATAGCTCTAGAAATGTGACGCTGTTGGATTCCTAACGAGTATAGTTATAAGACCTCTTGGTATCGTATTATATTAATTATAGCCCAGTTTACTTAGAACAGTATATATTAACCTTTAAATTATTATACCAGTATAAACCTTCGATTACAATATACGATCCCACAGAGGGGTTTGGAACCTAGCCAATCATTCAACTTTATACCAAAGTTTAAATATTTAAACTATAAACAAACAATGCTTAAATCTATTAAATATTTATGTCACAAAAACAGAAGCATTTAATCAAACATTCCAGTAAATCCTCTATCGTGTTTATCATAGTTTAAATCATTTTTATAAACAATGTCCTGATGCAATGATAAGATGTACACGGACTACGCAATGCTTGGAATGCGAGATATTTTAAAAAACTTTGTATTCTCGCTTATTTAAAGATGTCATTAAAAGATGTGTAGGTTAAGCTAACCTTCAATTTTAACTGTACAGTTCTTTTACAAAATATTAATAGATTTTTATTAGTCTAGTAATATTTTTTGTAACCTTAATATTCACGACAGTTGAATGGTATTCGAAGACACGATCGCTAGATCGGTAGTCCGTATAAAAACTATTAGGCTATTGGCTCTTTTAGAAACAAATTTAAGATTCAACCTTGTAGATGCACGTGAGCTTTCGCGTTGTATGAATAATCATAACGAGGTCGATAACAATGATGCTAGCGCATTGAATCATTAGCAACAGGAAAATTACGAAAATTTAAACCAACTAAAATTATACCAAGAAACTCGCGTCCGTACTCTCAAAGATCATTAACATGGAAATTCAATATTTAATTAACAATAAAAATTATCAGCAAAAGCAACATATAGACATTTAGGAATCATTTTCTACGAAGCGTAGCTATGTTGCGGTTATAAAAAAATAATTCGGTTTAAAACCGCAACCAGTTCGTTTTTTAAATATCATATCGCGTGTTAGATTAATGTCAATAATTTATTTTTTATAGGCATATGTTCTTTCAAATAATTTAACGGCCAAGGTCGACTGCGTTATGCCCTGCGTCGCGTCCCCAAACACCCCGCTACCAGCGTTGTGTTGAACACGACGGTTTGTACGATGTTTGGAGCTGTTAAGATTTCTGACAACTTCTGTAGATATAATAATGAATAAAGACAAATATACAATACTTAAATTATTTAATATATTCGCTACGAAACGAGGTCTAAGTTATCCCTAATGCAACGTCTCTGTTGCAAGGAAAAAACGGATACTTTTTTGCGGTGTGTAGGGCATAACTTTGTTAAAGGAGGTGGGGTCTAAAGGACCGCGTGTCGCAATAACGTCTAGTTACGGCTCGTTCGAATCTCATACCCTTAACCATTAGGCTATTGACACTTAAAGTTGGATAATGTGACACTGGCTATATCTTTTTATAAGTAATAAGTAAAGTAAGCAAAATGTTGTGAAACAAAATAAACGCATTTATAACAGGATTAACTACCGTGAAGGATTTAATTCAATAAAGCTCGCGCTCGGAGGGATTAAAGCTTTTATGAGTTACGCAAGTTATTTTTTTTTAAATCGGCCATATTTTTGCAGTCAGATATAAATGTGTGTGTAAAGAGTTTTAATTGAAATAAATATTAAAATTGTGTACAATATATCAAAGTTTTGTTAACTGGCATCGATAGACGGAGTGATTCATACGAGTTTGACGAATCGATAGTCGATTTTCGAAATAATTTTGTAATGCAAATGACAACACTAAAGGATTTTGTGACTATACGAAGCCGCGAAATAAATTTGGCTTCTTAATAATTAAAAATTAATTGATTAAATAAATATTTTGATTACTAAAATTAGTCATAAAAGGAATTGTAAAAAAAACAAATTTTCATCATCGTCATCATCATATAGTTTTGAAATCTTCACAGTTTTGCCTTCGTTTTACGGCCTGCCAGTCACCCTTACTTGTAGGAAATAAATTAATATTAAATGTAAAAAAAAATAGATTCGATTTTGTAATATGGCAACAATTATCTCCAACATTTTCGAATTCCATCGTCTTAATGTTTAATTTCATTTAAATAGATTGAAACCGTCGACCAATCAATCTGTTCAAACGGGTCATAAATCAAGTTACATTATGCGATGACCTCCTTACATTGTTTAAGTCTTAGCTGGCTGTGATCTCATCAGATACGTATGGCTTTCAGTCGAACCTAATAAGCAATCTTCAATCATTTTTGCTCATTGAAAAACTTGAACCAGTCCCAACAACCACTTATGAGAGACGTGATAACAAAAAAGTGGCAAGAGGCTACAGTTGTGGACCAGGAGTGTAGGGCACCCTCCCTCCTGGTGGGCCGATATAGTGCGGACAGCAGGAAGTCGTTGGTAGCGGAAGAAGGAGTGCGTACTGTGGAAGGCATTGGGAAAGGCCTATGTCCAGCTGTGGGCAGACAAGGGGTGATGATGATGATGATAACAAACATCCATCCAAATATTCGCATTTATATTAGTAAAATTAAGTGAATAACAAACCGTGGTATCTGCTTATGTGCTGCTAATGCACAAATTTGTTATTAAGTTTTTTTTATCGTTTTTAGATTTGTACAGATTGTTATCTAGTATTTTAAAATGTGTTAATAGATGTCGTTATCAAGTGTTAATTAATTTTTCAACAATCCGATCCCAAGAGAAACTTTTAAAGCTGTAATACTTCGATCATTATATATAAAATGGTTTTCAAACCTAGGTAGTAAACAGGCGGACATGTAATGTAAACATAATTCCATTAATAAACATTTTTATTAGAATGAAAGATACAAACAGATTTATTGCCACACAATATTAAAAAAAATGTTTGGCAAAAGGAGCCAGCCCAGCATATTCAGGAAATATTAATGAATAATTAAGCCAATATTTTGACAAAGGTGAAAAAACATATCTTAGTAGAATATAAAGGGAATTGATAACGAGTTCTAAAAACTTATTTAAGAAATAATTCAATGAAAAAGTAAAAAAAATCTTTTATGCACATCTGTATGATGTTTACTCGGAGATTATTCGTGCGTTAAACATCATCTTATTACCTTTGATAAATGATTAAATAACAACATGTCCTATAAAAGTAACCGAACACAATAAACTATACTATTTATAAAACGGCTTAACTCACGTGTAAATCGGTGTCAGTACCGACTGGTTTCAGTGAGCGACGGGCCGCGAACGCGCTATAGTACCGTTCCCACTCACCCTGAAGATGAGCCCCCGATGGGCTCGA
>JAODUI010017080.1:0-10215 GCA_027563995.1 Papilio gigon | reverse complement strand
CAAGCGTTTTTTTTCCGAGGAGGAAATGTTTATTTATTGCCTTTAAGGCGAAACAGAGTTCGCGAGATTTTCTCAAAAAAATATAATTAACTCTATATCTACGTCCCTGATGTTATTTATCTGTACTGTTATATAAAACGGAAAACTTTTCAACATTGTTACGAAGAATCTCGGCAACCACGACACAGATTTCAATCATTCTATTTGTAGGAACAAGGGCCACACTTACGACAGGTTTTAGACAATATATTATCACGCTATTAAACTAAGGAAGTAAGTAAAGTGTAAGAAAATATACAAGAACTTCATGCGAGTGCAGCCGCACTGGATCAGTCAGTTTATGATATACCGCATAACCTTTTTTTATTCCTTAATTTTTTCCTGGTTATAAGGAAAAATATAAAACTAAACAACTTTATACACGTGTATAAAATAACAATTAACTACAAAAAAAATAGGTGACTAGTTTTCAAAGTCTATTAAATCAACATATTATATTTTAAACTCGTTTCGATATTGTTAAAGAGGGAGTTGATCTAATAACTATATAAAAAACCTTCCTCATAATTTTGCTTTAGTGTTCAAAATAAACTTCGCAGTGTCTCATCTTGTATAACAAAAGTAAGTGTTTTGTTTTAAATATTTTACTATTAATATTGTTAGAAGTGTTTACCATATTATTGAGGTCAAATGGAAATTAAATTGATTCATTTAAAGCAGATATTCCCATTTTTTTATATAGACCACTTTCAATATACATTTTTTTACATTTGCAGCCAGACTCTTGCTGCTACGTGTGCTCGTAATTCTAAATCCTTAACCTTATTTACGCCGACGTCTACTGGCCGAATGTTCTTTGTACCCACGTGGAGCAATGGCTCTCTATGGGTATCACTACAATACTTCAATCGTATTATTACAGAATGAGAGTGCTAGTATGTTTTCTCCTTGTGTCAATCGTTACGATTGCTCACGCTCGATCAAATCGCAAATACACGAGTCGTTACGACACCATAAATTTGGATGACATTCTATCAAACCGCCGACTGTTGTTGTCCTATCTCAAATGTCTCCTCGACCAAGGCAAGTGCTCTACTGAAGGCAAAGAACTGAAATGTAAGTACACGATTTAGGCAACTTTTTTGATATTTTTAAACTAGATGGCGTTATTCCTAATCTATTTTTTTTTATATACGTCTAAAAATACTTTTAAATATATTTTGATACATAAATATCATGAAGACTAAATTAAAAGGGAGAAATAATCCTTAATCTTGTTTATATTATAAAAACGGAATGTTAGCACGCAATTCTAAAACGGCTTAATGGATCTGGTTGAAATTTGACATATAGATAGATTATTGTCTAGAATATCTAGGTTATATCGCTTAGAATATTCTCGGCGGGCGCCTGTTAGTTAAAAACATATTTATCCATTTACCCTGTGTTATACCTATGGCTTTAAATTGACCCTGAAATTGATTGACTGAAAAAATAGTAAATATCTTATTTGTTTCTAATGTGTAACGACAGATTGCGCCACTAATACCTGTGACGAATGAGATACGGAGGTAGGAAAGCCTGTTCTGTTATAACTTTAGTTTTACTTTCAGCGCACATCAGGGAAGCTCTAGAAGACAATTGTGAGCAATGCACAGACATACAAAGATCTGGCATGAGACGGGTCATCGGACATTTGATCAACCATGAAAAAGAGTACTGGGGCCATCTCACTGCTAAATACGACCCCGAAAGAAAATACGTTGTCAAATACGAAAGAGATTTACAGGAGATTTCTACTTAAGAGATATTTATAATATTTTTTTTTTATTTTATCATCATCATCATCATCAACAGCCCTTGTCTGCCCACTGTTGGACATAGGCCTTTTATTTTATAAGATTTGTTAATTATAAATATTTTTTTTTATTTATTTGTTAAGAATTAAAAATAAATGACAATTCATTTTAAATAAGCTAACGTTTTTCATTTTCTACAAACAAGAATTACGCAAAGTTATCATGTTGCGTTTTGTTTAAATTTGAAATAAAGTGTTTGAAGTTCTAGAAAGCTTATAAAATTGCAGTCGATTAATACGACTTGGTATTTTGTCTGTTACTATCCGCCTGAACTAAAAAAATCTGTACTTTATACTATTAATATTCAATGCTTTATGCATTGTTCTTTACTCATTTCCATTCAGATCTGTTTAGTTTTGAAGTTACGATCTAAGTTATATACAAACTTTCGCATTTATAAGTTAAAAAGTTTTTTTTATTTTTGCTTATATCGACTACATCATCATCATCACTGCTGAGTGTAGACCTCCCCCAAAGATCGTCACGACGATCGGTCCTCGGCGGCCCTCATCCAGGATGCTTCGATTACAACAAGCTAGTAATTGGGAATTTCCAATGGTTTCTACGTGTGTTATCAACTTGGTATGTTTGGAAAACGGTTATTATGAGTCTGATGTCATGGAACGATAATTTAAGCCGCCTTCAATAGACACAATTGTAGTATGAGCATTACCTATTTAAATCTAAGTATTAAATAAACTCGGAGTATTTTCGTTCTAAACTGTTTCAAGTGTTTGAGGTTTATGACATCACGAAAGGATAGTTTTTTAGTTATTGTTTTTTCATTACGTCACTTTAATGTTATTTGCATAAAAAAACAAATTTGTAATCATTTAATATTACAATAATACTGTCTGGAGAAGGAAATGTAAAAAAAAAACCTAAACACATCTCTCCATTAAAACAAAACTCGTTTCATACTCGTTCATAGAAACGGTAGATTGTCAACTAGTGACTATATAAAAAACCTTGGATATGCTATTAATTTAGTGTGCGACAAATTCTCCGACTGTCTCCATCTTGTACATTCAATTCCGGAATAATTTTTCAAGTAAGTAATTATTATTTTATATTTTTTCCTACAACACTTGTTCAATTTAACAAGTTAAACTTGGTAAACGGTTTAACTGTATATCAGTGAGGTCATTGCCCTGTGTCACATTTCGTCCCTTAAATACGTGTTTGTAATTTGTACAGTTTTCAAGTAACATTTTGTTTTTTTAAAGCTTCCTTATATGGAGATTTTAATTTATATATGAATTTTAACATTTTTATACCTTGTATTAAAACCGCCTAACGTCTGCAAGCTCTGTTACTATGACGTATACAGTTAATTCTGGTAGTGTAACTTAATAAGTAAATGTTTAAATGAAAAAGTTCAAAACGTAATCCACCAACCAAGACTTCCGAGTCTGAAAACTTTTCTCCCGGCTATTTTATATGTTAATAACAACGAAAATTCTCAGTATCAAGAATACAGTTTTAATTGGTAGATTATCAGAAAACAAATACAGCGTAAAGATTACTAATGGCATCTATTTGTTACAGAATGAAATTAGTTATACTTTTGTGTCTGGTGTCCATTTTGATGACTGTAGATGCCCGTTCTCGTGGCAAATACACAGATAGATATGATGGTATCAACGTAGGAGATGTTGTGTCGAACAGACGTTTGCTAGTGCCTTATTTGAAGTGTCTTCTTGAGCAAGGCAAGTGTTCGCCGGAAGGCAGAGAATTGAAATGTAAGTACGCTTACTATTGTAAAGTAAATTACCTGATATGCATGTAATTAATAACGTAGGCGAGCGTGTATTGTGCACGGACTTTTTCGTTCCTTAAATATCTCGGTGTGGTTCAAATATGTCATGTATGCAGAACACATTACTGACTCGGGACTGAGTTTAACACGCGAAGGTAAAAGCACATATTCTTCTATACTGACTTTTTTACCTCGGTGACGTCACTTAGATAAGGTCATTGACTTAACGATGAGTAGATACGACATAAATAATAATTATGCAAATCACTGCTCATGTAGTCACTGGTACGACATATGATTTCAATAAATACCTACATGATATGCATGATTTTATTTTACGTAATACTTCTTTGAAATTCTTCAATAATTTCTCTGTTGTTATAGTATATTTAAACTTTTCGAAATTATATTGCGATTCCAGTACTACGTGTTAAAGCGAACAATATTTTTAAATTGTTTATTTTTTAAACCAATACAATTGTTGAATAGTCGGACATTACGATGATGCTCGAGGTCAGAATTCTTGTTAAGAACGTCGAATTTTTTTGGTACCATACGTACTCTCTTACATACTGTGGAAGGAATAAGGGAAGCTTATGTCGAGCAGTGGACAGACGAGGGCTGATGGCTGTTTGTTAATATTTATATTCATTCTATTCCAGCTCATATAAGAGAAGCGTTGGAGAATTACTGTGCGAAGTGCACGGACACTCAGCGCAAAGGCACTCGCCTCGTGATCGCGCACCTCATCAACAACGAGCCCGCGTACTGGAGACAACTGACAGACAAGTACGACAGAAACCGCAAGTACGTCACCAAGTACGAAGCTGAATTAAGAACTATTAGGACTTAAATAAATATTTATAAGCGAAACATTTTGGACTGTTGTTTGTTGTTCCTCGAATTTAATACCACTGACTCAAGTTTCGGCTACCATCATAGATTCACGGAATGAAACCTCGATAACTTTTAAGCCCGTTACACAATTATTTTTAACTAAACAACCGAAAAAATATAAGCATGTAAGGACAACACTTTGACTGCGACCTAAACTGTAAAGTGTTCAGTATTGTCCACACACATAACTTTTAACACAGTTCGAGGGTTCAGTTAAATCTGAAGGCGTGTAGTAAGCTTTATTATCTTTATTAATAATTACGGCATAAATTAAATGGATAACTTTATTACAGTTGGGTATACATCCTTAGACTCTTTTATTAGTAACATTTTGTTTAAAGTTTTTGATTATAAATAGTTACAATTAATTGTGAGGTAAATGTTTCTATTTGACAACATTTGATGCAGGTTGGTTATGAATATTTCCTTTTGTGTTTTGCGATTTGTTAACATTTAAGGTAAAACGATGCCACTTTTCCTGGCGTTACTTTCGTACGCTTTTCTCCATTCGCCAGTTGGATCGTATTTCGCTGTGAGTTCATTCCAAATCTCTTGTTCGTTTTGTATCAGATGACGGAGCATGAACGAGGTGCCCTCTTTCTGAGCTTCGGTGCACTTTTCACAATCAGTCTCGATAGCTTCCTTTAGATTATCTAAAAAAAAAAGAATTCCTTTTATAATTTGTTCCATTTCTTAAATTGTCACTATGTCGTCGCCTAATATATTACCTTTGAGCGTCTTGCCCTCCGGACTGCACTTCCCTTTATCCAAAAGACAATTTGCATACGACAGCAGTATTCTCCTATTCTCTATAATTTCTTTAAGATTTACATTGTCGTATTTATCAGAATAATTTGCAGCAACGAGGGTTGCTACAACGCAGAGTATGAGTAGTTTAAAAGACATCTGCAAAAAAAAAAAACTGTGCAATACTTGCAAAACTTGTTAATAACGTTAATTAACGTTTTTGTCAAATCAATTCTAAGCCACTAATGGTCATTTTAGATAAATGGCATTATAGTACTTGGGATAGTCGAAAATAAATCAGTGTTCTAAACATGGACACCATTTATTTTCCTCCTTCCGCTTTGTCATTTTGGGCGCCACGGCTGCATGAGTTATACGACACCGCGACGCCCACTGACCAGGACCCCGAAGGACCCCGCACTCTTAACATGCACACCAGTGCAAAGGTAAAGTAAACATCAGAATATAATAACGGATTGTTCTTAAGATAAAATAAATTAGCACTCCAGCACTGACCATGACAAGAAAGACTAAACTTAGATTTAGTGTAGGTTATATTAGGTTACGAATCGACAAAAAAATCCTTTATTTTTACTATGAATATTTTGCCTATTTCAAAATTAACGAATTTGACACATATTTTAATTAATACCACTCACCTTTAACTGCACTATATATTATAACTACACTGGAACAAGTGATGAATAACAGTTTAAAACTTCATTTTTATATACTTCTCAAATTATTTTTTTTAGATTTTTAATCTGTTTTTTAATGTCTTCAATAATTTATTTATAACAACTAATTACTTAATTAATTAATTAATTAAATGTAGTATAAACAAATTCGCCACGGCTAGTGACTTTAGTGTAATGCTTACAGAGATAATAATCACGGAAAAGACGAGTAGGTCTGGCAGTACTTTTTAGAATCAATTTAATTTTTTTTAAATAATTTTAAATAGGCCGTAACTTTATTTACATTTTATCAACAAACACTGAAACAAACGACTGCGTCAATTTACAAATTGTTTCCATTATTTTATTGTAAACTGTCCGACGCGTGCGACTTTATTTGCGTGAATTGAAAAAAAGCCTGAGTTGTGTAGAGTATAGCCTATGTGTTATTGGAGACTGTAGTCAATTCAGATAGGCATAGCCTTTCTGGAGTCACATAATAACAAAACTATCCATCCATCCATCCAAACGTTCGTATTTATATTATTAGTAAGGTTAGCAAAAAGTAAATTTAGGTTACGCTCGAGCTATTTAATGCGGTCTTATTTAAATTGAATACGAAGATATTTGAAGCCCTGGTTTTACCGCGACTGTGTTGTCTGCGTTCTATATTTCTTTGATTTTACATAATGTACTTAATTGTAATTCAATGTGTGTTGACGAAGTTTCTGCCGTGCCCCAACAGAGGGCGCTGTGGTGAGAAATTATTTACTTTAATCGCGTTGTGTATCCGCCACACATACGCTCCCCGCTGACCGTAGATATTTTTGGGGATTTTGGTCGGTGTCCTTGCGTTCTCACATTGTCGTTGTTGTCGTTTAGTAGATATTGTTTGCTTTCTTTCGTTGATCGAGTTGTAAATTTTGAACAAGTTTTGTAGCTTATCAATATGTGTGAATAGTATTATTGAAAATTTTCAAGCAAATTATAATATTTAGTTTATATCGAAGAGCTTTCGGCTGGAAGTCGTTGTATGCGGAAAGCGAAGGACCGCATACTGCGGAAGGCATTGGGGACGGCATATGTCCAACAGTCAGCAGACAGGGCTTATGATGATAATAATGAAGAGCTTTTAAATGTTTATTCAATCATGAACAAATATTCATGTTTTTCTCGAAAACGACCGAATTACAGATCGATTTTCACTTTATCTTCGGCCGTCTAGTCCCCCGCTTTTACAGCGAGGGATGTTGTCTTGTTGGTATACATTTGTTTATTTATTTAATTATATATTTTAATTGTAGATCTTAGTATATGCTAGTAAAAGAAGTAGAAACATTATTAGATTTAAAAGTTAAGGTATTTAAAAAAAAGAACAAGGCACGAAACTTATATTACGTGGAAATTTTGTTAATTAATAATAATTACATATTTAAAACGAGAATTTATTATTTACATAGGGCAATTTATGCTTCCGCCTTCACCAACGTAACTTTAACGTAACGTTTAGGATGTTGTTTAATTCGAGGTTACGTTTGCGAAGTATTTAAAGGTTACTCTGTTTTATTTACAAATGTACATTATTTGAAATTTCATGTATTACTTATGTTAGTACTTAAAGGCTGTAGAGGTGTTTATATAGGAAAAGGAGACCCATGGCCATTAGCAACACCTTTTAAATATTTTTGTGTAATGTCTAAATAGGTCCGATGGATATAAAAATTAAAATATAGATTCAAAATTATATAAATTTATTTCACAATAAATTAAGTAAAAACTGCTTTAGAAAAATTCTAGTATCTGTTCACGCGGTAAAGTCTATTTCAATCAAATTTAATGAGGGATGACAATTCCATGTTGTTTTGCGCGTTCCTCGTAAACCGTTCTCCATTTGCCCGTAGGATCGTATTTGTCTGTGAGCTGGTTCCAGATCTCCGATTTCTTTTCGATCAGGTAATTAATCATAAAGTTAGTGCCCTCTTTCTGGGCATCGGTGCATTTCTCACATCCCGTTTCGATGGCTTCCTTCATATGACCTGAAATTATATAGAATTATTAAGTTAACTTTAATTAAAATTATTAAACATCATACTATTATTGGGAAAGGCCTATGTCCAACAGTGGGCAGACAAAGGCTGCTGCTGATGATGATGATGATACTATTATTGGAACATGCGAAAACAGCACGGTATTTTTTTTACTCCAAATTGTGGTGCGTGTTTAACCAAATTTAGCACGTGAGAGCGCTTTAGTAACCAACAAGACTGGCTGTCGTACACATAAGCTCGTAATGCACTTGCAAACACTTTCTAATCGTATAACAATATCCTTATTGATAAAAAAATATCAGTCTCTTCGTTAAGTTTGTCTATAGTTACGAATTCATTGGATAAGCTTACGTGTTGCCGTCGGACGTTCGACATATTTAATATAAACCTTGACTTATTAATGTATTGCATTTAAATATAAATAAATTAGTAAATAACTAAATCGTCCTAGAAAAATGAAACAAGTTTCTGTTGATATTCTAAACTGGTTTTCATAAATATAACGTAGACTATTTAAAAAGTAACTTCTTTTTTAAAATAAGTTCTGTCTAAAAATATACTGGTATTGTAATAATAAATAGAAAAGGTTATTTTGATAACTGTTTAGATGGCTTCTTCAGGGTTTCCAGATGACTGGGTAAACTGGGATTGGACCGCAGAGATATCTATGACGACATCTCATATAATTTGTCAGTTCGCTACCAGCATCTCACAAAGGGGATTATGACGAAATTAAAAAATGTTATAGAAGACATTTAGTGTTTTCTAATGAAGGTCATAATATCTTGGAACTGGTCTTAAATTGACATTGGAACTTTAAGTTTGAATTTACGTGATGCAATTATTACCTTTGAGTACTTTTCCTTCAGAGCTGCATTTCCCCTTGTCCAGCAAGCAGTTAACGTACGCCAGAAGTAGTCTTTCGTTGTCAGCGATCTCGCGAATATTAACGTTGTCATATTTGTTTGTGTAAGTTTCAGCGAGACACGCCGCCAACACACACATCAACACTAACACTGTTCCGGACGACATCTGTAAAAATTAATTTAATGTTATTTAAATCAATTGTTTTTAATCTATCAATTTATTTTATTTATTATAAATTATTGATGTGATTAGGAATAAACTTACAGTTAAATAATTAATAATATAAAAATTATGAATACAGTGGAGCAATTTATTTCGATAAGGTTACACCTTGAGTATTTATAGCAGTTTTGAACATGTCCCAGCCTTTTAATTCGCTACCCCCACCATTTGTGGCTTATTCAACTCGACAGTATACAGGATGTTCTTTTATTGTAACCGTGTGAAGTAATGAGTGGAATTTTATTAAGTTACATTAACAATGACATTTTTAAATTTAACCTTGCAAGCCTTTTGTAAGTAAACACCTTTAAAATATAAATGTAAAGCCTTCTGTTCATTTATCACGCGCTTGTTCTGTTTAGAACTAGTATAAATATATGAAATTTAATATGTTTTATTATAGATACACCCTGTATATGTATATTAAAACCAATGTCTAATAATACGACTCTCTTTTTATAATGTGCCAGTGATGTTTTTAGGTTATTTTCTTTGGAAGAGTTCATTTTTTGTTTTTGATCGAGTCCGATAGGTCACTGATGTTTTGTCAATAACACATGATGTAATAATTATTTTGCACTTCTCGCAAGCTCATATCGTAGTAAAAAATTAAAATCAAAGGACATTTATATTGATTTTAATAATCTCGAATCATCTCATAGTTATTTAATATGAGAAAACAAATATAAAAGTTGTCCAACGACCTCTTAGAAACCACGTCTATAATAAAAATCAATGTTTGCCTGCACTATGCCATTTTACAAGTATTACTTTGTTTAAGTACACACTTTTGACTTAACATGACGTATTTTGTAAATGAACAAAGAAAATAAGCGACCGGCAGCAGCTCTGTTTGATTATTCTCAGTACCATCTAAAGCAGATTGTAAAATAATTGAATCACCAATAGCCTAATGGTTAAAGGTACGGACTACCGATCTAACGGTCGTGCGTTCCAATCCCAACATTCGTTTATCGTGGACCACCATATCCTAACACTAGTTTTTTCAAGCTTACCGAGAATCGTCACAAGTAACATTAGTAAATTAACAAAAATCTGCTAATCTTCTTCTTCTTTCTCCTGCCCTGGTCCCACTTTATGTAGGGTCGGCACAACATGTTCTTCTCTTCCAGTCTCGC
>JAODUI010017079.1:0-10225 GCA_027563995.1 Papilio gigon | reverse complement strand
ATTGCGGACATAGGCCACTTCCAACTTCCTCCATTCCTCTCTTGAATTTCTTCGCCGAACTAAGATCTACTAATATTAAAATAATACAAAGTTTTAGTAAGTAGTTATGAAAATAAAACTGTTATGTTTTGGTAACTAACTGCATAATAAATGATTGAAACAATATCATATTTACTAAGCACATTTATATGTGTGGTATAAATATGTTTAAGTACTCTAGAAGAGGATCGATAAAGTATGAAGATGTAACTTGATAGTTGAAGTATGAAGAAAGTTGCATGGCGTACCTAAGCAACTTCGCGGGCGAGCTTTTAACGTCGTTAATATCAAAAGTTTTGAATACAACATCAAAGCTTTCACTGTATAAAATATGCTTTTACATTTCATCAAGCTCTTTTGGTTCAGATTATTTTCTTAATTAAAAAAAAAAATGTGTGACAATGAAATATTTTATTATAGAATTAAAAACTTATCAAAAACATTGTTAACTTTTTTTTTTGCCTCACTGACAGAATTGTTTTTGTGTTAAAAATATATTTATCTCTTTTTAGAATTGTTAATGGTAATTAATAGTGAACTAAACGACGTCACGCCTTTCCCTGCGTCAAATAAGAAACTGGATTTATGATAAACATCATTCCATTTCAATTTAGTAATAATATTAATATGATGAAGTATATCAAGCTGTGAAAAGCTTTTAAAACGAAACGACAATAACTTACAGAAAAGTATAGAACCTGCTTCGGCTTTAGTAGATTTCTAATTTCATTTTTCTTTTTCATTTTTCTAATTTCAAAGATCTCCTCAGTAAATGAAATTCACACAAAATATTACAATAAAATCATTTAAAAGTATATTTCATAAAAGTCTCAAGATTTTCTCGAGCTTTGTAAAACTTGGACTTCATTTGCTTTCAGATGTTTATGAAAGAAATATTTCGAAATTAAAGTACTAGTACATGTAACTGCCTTGTACCAATAGGCTTGGTTAATTAAAAAAAAAACTATACGGACTTTTTTTTTTACCATTATAACACTTTTTATAATTCTACTGGACCTATGGTGGTACGTCAATGTCGCAGTTGTTCAGCGCTTGACCGGACCGAACTATACTAGACATTAAGAGTTCAATCATCAACATGTTTTTCGATTTTGGAGTTACATATGTACATTATCGGACGCTCTTACGGTGGACGAAATGCGTAATACTTTGATCCGAAATATAGTTCAAATAGTGTCCACTTCAATTACGAACTCGAAACGTCAGAGTTGACGATAGTCATGATATCTTCAAAATTCAATTATAATACATTCTTTTTTTTAAATCACAGTTTCTGAAGTTACAAATCTTTTCTATTCATGCAAGTACGTTATACAAGAATTTGCAGAACTAAGAAAGAGAGTCAAAGCCTTGGTTTTATGTCCTAAGGCTGTGCTTTATCCGATACATTCGTGTTCTATTTTTGTTACATGAAATAAAGTTCTTGGAAGAAAATCTATTGAAGGAAACGTTGTGATATAAATAAATATATAAAGTTTGAAATAAGCGTAACAAAGCTTTGCAATGTTTTTATATATTAAATCCAAAATGTTTTATTTACTTTATTTGTTTATTTATTTATGACATACATGAGATTAATTTCAATAGATCATTGGTTCCTTTACTAAGATTACTTGTTCTAAAGGAATCAATAACTTCTCTTATTTATATTCAGTGTTATGTACAATTTATTATGTAAAAGTATTAAAGTTAACATTAAAAATAAACTAACCTAAATAACAAAATGAGGATTTTTTGCATCTGTATATGTGTGGGTGTAGGTGAATGTGTGAGTTTAAGTATAAACTATTTTTGTTTATAGTTTGAAAGCAATAAAAAAACCACGTAAGATTGTCTACGTCTGGAACATACTATATTTGATCACATTTCATAAACAATATCGCATCTGAACATTGTCAAAAAATGGTTTGAAATAAATGTTTCAACAAAACATGATTGTACATCGTGGTAAAAATCTAACAAAAAGTTTCAACACTAAAATATAGTATTCAACATTTGTTTTCAGCGTTCTAATTTATACAACTAAAGCGTTATAAAACTTTCTAACACCTCAAAGCGTTAAGTACTCGATAAAAGCTTATCGTCTGACCTTTTTCTGTATTCTTTTGAATAAGAAGGAAACCTCAATGCTTTTAAAACCATGAAGGAAATAATCCTACAATTTTCTATTAGCAAAATTTACGTTAAGCTATTTAACTCAGTTGAAACATTAATAACCTGCGCTAATCTGAAAAAACCATTGACTGCGATGTAATTATCTTAAAAAGGGATATATATTTTCGCTTCTCATATTAATAACATAGTAATGTCACTGTATTATATTTAGATCGATTTAATTTTTCCTTTTTATCTATCATACCTATATAAAATTACTTGTTATTTATATGTTAACAGATTTATTTTAGCTCGCTTTGACAACTGTTTGACAATTATCGGCATGAAAGCCTTTAATTCGATCTGGCAACCAAAATGTCCGGTCAACAACTGCGCACATTCGTGGGTAGACATTTTCCGGGGCGGAAGTGTTCGAGTTAGAAACGGTTCGTTCGTTATTTGTATATATTGTTTATGTTACTTAACATTTACTATTGTAACTGTACCGAAATATACTGAAACAATTAATGGAGAAATTGTACTGCTTTCTATGCTCAATATTTATTTTAGTAATTGTAACCTTATCTTTCGCCATCGTACCCGTCGGGTCCACCGTGAACGACGAATAATCGACCTCGACACATATTGTGAAACGCGAATCTACAATACATTCTATACGTCTTCGTATTTAGTAAGATGTCCCTTGATTTGTACCAACTGACTTAACTAGTATCCTGACAATCTTTTTATTGGCTCAAGGTCATTGCGGACTACGCCACCTCACGCATCCCTTTACACCCCGGATACTTACCTACTTAAAATTGTGTACTATGCAGCGATTTATGCGAAGTACACAGTTGATAAGATGTTTGAAAAAAATATATAATTTTAGGGCATTGTTTAACGAAGTATTCAAAATAAACTTCACCAATCCACATTCGTATAACACGGCGTTGTAATATCGATAACGTAATTACGAAACCACTCTTGTGTGAGGAACGTGTAACGTTTTACAACATTGCGGTGCGTATGAATCCTAAGGAATATTGATTGCGATATAAATTGGAATCTTGTCACCTGAGCCCCCTTTGTTCAACCGTCATTTGTTTCGACGTATCGTCTATGGGACTATTACCGCGAGAACTACAAGTTACAATGCGAGAAATGCTAACACTTGTGTTGAGTTAAGATCTATAGCTAATGATGAAATATACGTATGTTCAAATTATGACAAGTTTGTATGTAAATATAATATATGACAATATTCTTGTACATTTTGTCAATAGTTCGCAAAAACATTTTCTCAATAAAATAATATTTTATTGGAATCCTATCTTATTGAATTCGTACGGAACTGTACTCGGTTGAGAACTCGTTACTTTACCGAAGCAATGCATTATACATCAGGGTATATGTGCGGAGAGGTGCTTTTGTTACGAGCAACTTACTGTTTATTGTACTACCATTACTATAGCAAGGAGGTTGTAAATGTCTTATCTTTTTGTTATAAAATATAAAAGCACACTGTTTGGTACATTAAAAACTGTTAAAAAAAATAACATGCATTTGGCGTATGCAAACTTGACCGCCGCTGGTCGCGTACTTGGCGATATTGGACAAAACCCTTTTACGCTGACGTTCAGTTGACGGAATCAGGATTTACTAGCAATGCTTGTTTGTATAATTTTTCCATGTTGACAAGACATTTGTGATCTCATATTTATTCTACAATTGCATCACATTTTCACATGTAGATACATGTTTTTTACATAATATACCTTCCTTATTAATACAGGGTATTTATACACTGGTTAGATAAAAAAAGGTGAATTAAAAAAAATAACGTAAATGTAATGTGACGTATATAAAAGTAGGGCGGTTATCTGGGTACAAATATACAATGGGTCACCGTAAATGAGAAATGCTTTTGAGGTGGATTCAAGCGATGTAATATTAGCGGAAATATCTAGTAAAATAAAGAAATCAATTTACAATAACACCGAACTAATACGAGTATTGTATCTAAATGCGAAAGCTTAGATTGATAGATGTTTGTTAGCAGATAATTCTAAAACGGTTAAACGGATCTGAATGAAAGTTAGCACAGAGATAGAATACTATCTTATTATTAGAACATATTAAGTTTTTAAAATACCGCGCGAATGAAGTCGCGGCATAAGCTAACGTTGATATATAAATCATTTTGAAGGAAATCACGCAACCATAGTAACGTGAAGTTTTAACTAATGAACAAACATCTAGTTATTCAGAATATAATGAAGAAGTGATATTTTAATAAATATTAAGAAATCATAACTTGCACCACACGGAACATTTTCACGTTGCGGTGATTTAGCTCGGTGTAATTTACGTCCTGGGAATTAATCGCATACGTCTCGTTATTGTACGAGATGTTCCAGCATTAGAAACAGTATTGTTAAAATGATTAATTAAATTTAAATGTTAATTAATTAACTGCCTGTGTAACTTTAAGATACTAATAAACTGGAATGACTTGCTGTTGAAGCTACTGGAAAATCTAAGTAAAGAAACAAAATACTGTCGTCTAGTCTATTTTTTTACGGTAAAAACAATTGACGAACGATATGCCTTATTTTTTATTGTTTTAAAAACAAAAAGCTGTGCCTAAATATGCAGCGACTGTGTTTTGTTATTTACATTTTAGAGAACATAAATTCAAAGGTAATGAATAGTCAAAAGATTCATGTATTATTAATTCATAGTTTTGTTTACATAATTTAAGAGTTGAAATGTATGTTTTCATATCAAGACCCTTTCTGCTCCCTGGTCATCTTCACCAATGTAATCAACAGTACACGGTCGCACTTTTTGATGTCGGAAAATTTCTTTTCGTTTTCATAGATGATATAAATTGTATGTAATTTTTCATATGAGCAATAGAGAGAAGGTACGGTGTCATATGGACGGTTTATTTCGACCCCGGCCCAATTTACTTTGAAATGGTGTGGAAATACAGCGTCAGTTTTCACGTTGCTACATGTTTTTCTTTATTTATTATTACTTTTAATCTTTTCATACATTTATCCATTGCGTAAATAAAATCCACCGTTTGTTCTATCACGATGGATTGACATTTAAAACTGTAATTTATATAAATGATAAAAAAAACCGCAAGCGGGTATCTTCACAGTTCATATGTCAAGAAAATTTCGCCAAAAGTTACCACATACTTTATTGACTAATGCCACAGAGTAAAATGTAATAATATCGTTTATGCTTATGTTAAATAACTTAAATAAATAACTTGAATAGTTTTTAAACATAAAAACGGCCGTCAACAAATATTTCATAGTTTTTTTGTAGCTAAATAATTTCTTAGACAATCAGTTTTATCGTAAGCACGATATAAACAAGGGTACGGACTACCGATCTGACAGTCGCGGGTTCGAATCCCGCCAATCGACTATTATCGTGAACCATATCCTAACACAAGCTTTTTCAAATTTACCCGAAATGGTTACAATAAATATTAGTAAATTAACAAAAATCTGTTAATATTTTCCAAAACAAAGACAAGAAACCATTACAAGAAGAAATTCAATTAACAATTTGAAATCGGTTCTTTGCTATCTTATTACTTAAGGCAATGAACAATCAAAAGATTCACGTTCCAACAAAATTACCTAATAATCTTTTTACATTAAAGATAAAAATATACCTTAAAATTTATTAGTAGCCTATTCTAGTTACAGCGTCCGGTGTCACCTTCATAATTCTAATGTTTCATATCAAAATATACTGTACAATAAATTATTAAAATTTACATGAGTTATTACACTACACTAATTAAAATAACGGCTTAACTCACGTTCAGTTCTGTGATAATAAAATAGTTACAGACCTGTCAGCGGGTTCGATTTCAGTTGATTGAAACTAGCCGGCGCCAACAACAAAATACACGTGAGTTAGGCAATTATGTTAATTAGAATACTTTGAAATAATTAAAAAAAAAACAGCTTACATTACTATTGTAAGAACCGGAGTAAAATATAAATCGACTTGAGCGTTTAAAAGACAAGTTTCACAAAATGATGAAACAAGATTCATGTAGTTATGACGGAGGCTTTTCATCAGTCCGTGACCTATTTACTTTTATCGCAAACGTTTCACTCAATCTCAGGCTTCACTGCACAATTGTCTCGAAAGGTTGGATTTAGGCGTAGTTTTTCTATTCCAACAGATGACTTGAGGTTTTCTTACGAAAATAAATCTTCGACTTTCATTTTATCATACTGTCCATTGCGGTGTAAATACACTAATTTTAAAATATCCATGTTTCAAATATAAGAGATATGATATAAATGTCTTTCAATTTCAACAGATGTTTTTATCCATGGTTAATAATGTCGTGTTACAAATAAAATTAATAAAAGTAAATCCTGAACAAACCACAATTTGAATTAATCAATTATTTATTAAGTATGTTCACAAACGTATATTTGGTACGAATGTATAAATTATGAACATGAAAATTTGATTAATTACGTTGACCAGAATGGTGTAAATTAATTTGTTGTAATGTACCGCCCTTTGAAATAGTTAACAAAGGATCACCGATTGGAAAAAGGGTCTTTAATTAAAATTAATCAATTAAATTACATTCCGCTTGGGAAGGTTTAAAACATTTTAATTATAAAACGTTCTATATTGTTTATGATAGACAAACTGAACCCGTGTTGCGAGGTCGAAGTCAAAACAATGTTAGAATCAAAAACAATAAGAATTTAATCAAGTATTTAATCATATAATTTTTAAGACGTCGTTAGTATATTTATCAAAATATCTCCAGCATTCATGTTGTTGTAAAATAAATTACAAAATTATTTACTACTATCGTAAATTTTTTAACGGATAAAAACAATTTGTGTATGAAATAATAATTGAAATGAATTCCACAATCATACTTCACAAATTATTATGCGCGTAAAACAAAGAGAAAACATTTGCACGGAGTACAATATTTTTCAGGTCAAATAGTACTCGCTTTTAACTCCTGTGCGAGCATTTAAAAATGATTTAAAATTAAAGGAATATAAAATAAAAACGTATACTGCTTACTTCAAGTAACTATTTTTATTTTAGCAACGACTTTAACGTAAGTATTTATTAACCTCTTTGCTAAGCGATGTTTTCTGTCTTTTCATTGGACATATCTCTTGTGATTTTTCAAAGGTGATAGGAATAATAATAAACCAATTAGATAGCACTATAATATTAAACTCAGAGCGCCGGTGGCGCTGTTGTTGAGAGTTTGACCGCACCGGACCGTACTCGACATTGTTCAGGTTCGATACCCGCTATGTACCGATGTGTTTTTCCATTTTAGAATTGCATAATTACATTATCCGATGCTCTTACGATGAAAAACACATCGTGATGCTACCTACACATATCGGCAAAAAAAATCAAAGATATGTGTGAAGTCAACCAACACGCACTGGGCCAGCGTGGTTGACTATGGTCTAGTCGCGTCTAATAATAGGGTAGGCTCTGAGCCCCTCAGTGGGGACGTGTAATGAGCTGATGTTGGTGATAATATAAAACTCTGTACAATAGTAAAAAGGAAAGTGCCCTGTAATATTGACCGACATTTTTTTCGTTCAGACACAATTAAAAACTGCGTTCTGTTAGTTATTGTTTCCTCGTCTTCGTCTAAAGCACACGAAACGATCAACTGATTGTCCCTATGATATAAAATATCCCGACTTTACATTCCAATTTATTTATAAAAATCCGTATTATTCCAGGTTCATATAATCTACGAATCTGTGAATTCATATGCAAATCCGCTCACAGAGGACTATCTGGCAACAGCAGACCTTTCGCTAAATTCGAGTTTACCGGATTTAAGTAATAAACATTTATCTTTACGTGGATTATATTTCACTGACAATACACAACAAATACGTAATGACATATCTTAAAAAAAAACAGAAAATAATTAATCTCTGTACAATTAATGTAAAATTTGCTTGTCATTTAGAATCTATTGAAGCGTCAATAGCTTAATAATTGAGGATACGTACTACCGATCTAGTCCCGGGTTTGAATTCCACTCGACTACTATCGTAAATCACATTCTAACAAAGCTTTTCAAGTTTTTTGGATTGTTTATTTTTATTTTATTTGTAGTAAGTCAAGAAAATCTACTAATATTAGGACTACACGAATGTTTTTAAACTCACTTCGTGTACAGGTATTTAGGCAGTGAAAGCCAACGTTAATGTAAATTCACATTAAACATCGTGCTCTGTGTCTGACGTCCGTTAAGTTCGAAGCTATCCAATGACGTCTGACTAATTACAACATCTGAACTTGAGTTGAGAACTAAGTTAACTGTTTCATAGTATATTGAAAACCTTATTGTATGAGTAATTATTAATTAGTACGTTTATGATATACAATCATTTAGATCAATTAGTTCTTTTTATTATTTTAAAAATAAAATTACAACGAACTAAATATAGATAAACAAAATAAGATTAATAATTATATGCAGGTGTATTATTTTATTTAGAAGTATGTAAAACGGAACGCTAATGTTGTAAAATTCTGTTTTTGACCGATGTCATGGGGTATCTTTTGGTAATGGCTATGAATAAAAGTTGATCTACATACTTGTGTAGTATGTAGGTAGGTAGTCGGATTTATATACTTTTTCTAATGAATGACAAATCATTGAACATATTGTTGTCCTATTTATTTGTTTAATATCGAAATAAAAACGATTGAGGTGAAGTTTATTACGTAATGTCTAGGACCGTTGGTAGTGTTTCTAATTATACCAACACTGCATATATTATATTCAATAATTCAAGATAACATTAAAGGAGTAATAAGTGACCAATGTAGTATAAAAATAAATATAAATTTACTTGACATTTCGGTATAAAGTTAACGAAGCTATTACCTAACAAAATAACCTTGAAAGTTAAATGGGGTACAACGTAAATTTCACGACCATTACGTTGCTTTCACGTTAATTTTTACGCAAATGATTAATTATTTAGGAAAGCTAACTAATTTTAAAATAAAAGTTACAAACTGGCACATAAATATCTTATTATAAATTAGAAAAAAATGTAAAAGAAGGAAATTGTAATAAGATGAATTACTCGACCCAATAAAAATATTTATTCAAATAATCGAAGGCTTTTTGTTAATGTAAATATCATCAGTGTTGTTACTTATATATTTTTTTATATCAGCACATTTTTTTTTTATTTACATTGTTTCTTGTATCACTCTAAGCTCTAAGCTTGTGCTAGGTTATGATCCACAATAATCGAATGATGGGATTTGAAGTCTCGATCACGTATTTGGAAATTCGTTCCTTTAACAATCAGGATATTGGCACCTAGCAATACAATTTGACATTTCGAAAATCGACTCTTGATTAGACATCACATTTCTTTGAAACACTAAAACACTATGCTACATAAATTATTGAATTTATTAACAGTCGCAATTTGCGCAAATTATTTCACTAATGAAACTCTATGTATGTCTCACGGCGCATTCAAAATATGTCAAACTAGTATTTCGGAGAAATTCCATTAACACCGCGCCCACAAACAGAGTCCACCGAACTCCAGCCCGCTTGAATACATACTATGATTTCTGCGAAATTTTACACATCCTTTGTACTTGTAGTTGAATCTATTTGCATTTCAAAGTATAACGCCAAAAGTTCAGCACGTATTTATGTATGCATATACCTTGAATAACTGAATAGGCGCATTTCTCATCAGCATCTCTCATCTAAAGAATGTTAGTTTCTATTTTTATATTTACTTATACTGCATGAATTATAGTTATTGGATAATCGTTTATTTTGGTCATTATGATCATTGCAAATTTATTCGGAAGTAAGTTTTTAGCGAGACTTCATTTATGCCGAATTAAAATAAAATATCTAAGTAACCTGTTACCACCAACAGACCAAGTAACTAGCTAAGAAATTATAAGAAGAAATGAACATATAACTATAGCAAAAGAGAGGAACGGAGGAAGTTGGAAGTGGCCTATG
>JAODUI010017078.1:0-10253 GCA_027563995.1 Papilio gigon | reverse complement strand
CTCGACGTGCTTGTTACGTACTTATTACTTAAAGCAAGTAAGCAACAGAATACAGTTAAAGTTTTTTTTTTATGTTTTGTACGAAACTTTGCCAGTGCATGTTAAAAAAGAAACAAAGCACTTATTGCCAAAAAAAAAAGAAAAATGGCTAGAGGTGACCAGTTCGATAAGGGGGCGGACTTAACACAAAACTAACATGTGACCACTACATCTCTTTGCATTGTACTCCTTCTTTGCGGAACCTTTCTTTTTGACCTCTTTATGATCTTTATCTGTTTTGTTATTCATTATCGTCAGCTACAGTCCTCTGCTGAACGTAGACCTCTCCCATCGATTGCTCGATTTTCTTATTTTATGTTAACTTTTCTTTAGAATTTCAATTCCAGTGACATTTTTACTAATGTATTGTATTAATTTTTACTAGTGTGTGTTGCCAAAGAAGAAAAAGCGATTACCATGTACACAAGTATAATGTCAGTTAAATTCCACGATTGAAGTGTCGATGTGATTAAAGGAGAGTGTAAGTTAGTTTTGTTTACTTTTCTATTGAAGGTTCCCACGTCAGAGAAGCCGTGACGCTTACAGTTCGTTCCAATCCTTTGTCGTACAAACGGAAATTGAAATTTCATTCGAACGTGACGTACATTTACAATGAAAGGGCAAAGTCTATGTCGGGCGTAAAATTTTAGGTCACGCTCACACAAAACAGATTGGATTGACTTTACGAAGATGGTCTTCAAGAACATTACTACTAGATTCGAACATGTTATATGGTCATCCTCAAAAACAAGATGGTGATGAGATCGAATGTGGATGGTTATAAAGGTAGAGGAAGACCGAAGGTGTGGATTGTGTGAAAGAGGATATGCGTAGGAAATGTGTGAGTTCAGATATGAGCTGGCAGAGATGTATGAAAGAGAAGTACATATGTGCTGACGTTAGAGACTGGGGTTACTTTGAGATCTTAGCTTGACTCGCTAAAAAGAACCACGGTGAATCCGTACCTGACGCGTTTAAGCTAATCGATGTCTACAGACTTAGTAATCTTATACGTGAGTGTAGATGTTTTTAATCAGTTTATAATATTGTGTTATAAAAATTTAAACACATCAATGTGTATTTTTGATTTCATCATGACGGTTTTGTTCACCGGAAGAACCTTGAAACGTATTATGGAATGTTTAAAAACTTTTACATCAGTCTTAGTCACTTTAAATGTAATCGATCATAAGTCAAGGTAATATCGTATCAAATCTACAACAGGCTTATTTTTCTTTGCATTGTCATTGCGGTTATTGATTGGTAGAAAAATGCTTGAAATAGTCCCATTAAAATACTACATATATACATAGATTAAACGTTCTAATGTTACTATAGTCAAGAGCAATGAATGGGTCACCTAAGAGCCTAAAGAAACCTAAAAATCTTGGAAACTAAGAATGCTAGCTCAATCAAATAAACGGTGTTTAATGGACTAAGTAATACCCCTAAATTTCTAGATATGAGATATGAGATAAACAAAAATTTGGAACTTTAGTCATTCTAGATTGATATGTCTTTTATATTTATATTATAAATACTAAAGTGTAGTTGGATGGATGGATGTTTATTGACAAGTAACTTCAACATATATATCTGATTTGGATGGCATTTGTCAAACGCTTTACTGTCTACCCTATTTATAGGACACTTCTGAGTTTTTTTTTAATACAGCTTCGAAGACGTCAGTGGTTAATATTATGTAAAAAATTGAAAATAGAAATAAAATTGGATCTATGGAAAATTTTCTGTTAATCTGTTGATTATATAAAGTATTACGAAATATCAAATGTTGAGAAGTAGTTAATTAAAATATAATTAATTCAAAAGTGTCGTGGAGGGATTATTTGATAAGAGAATAGTTGCGTTATCAGATTGCTTGAAGTATTCATGTATTTTTTATATAACAAATTCACGTAGTATTTTTGTATTCAGCAACGATGCCGTGAAGATTATCAACAATATTCATTGCAATTTTACTTTGTTTATATTTTAATTACAAACTAAAATTCAAAATGATTTTATATGTTCATATATTTTTTTGTTTCTATGCAATTGTGAGAATTTCGAATTACTCAATTTCTTCAACTCTCTCTTGGTAATTGGTTTTCTATTTAAATTTTGATTTCATACTCTTTTTTTTTAATAATACCAGATTTTTGTTAATTTACTAATATTTCTTCTACTACTCCAACTAAGTATAGGCTTGTGTCAGAATATGGTTTACAATAGTCGAATGGCGGGATTCGAACTCTCGACCACTTGATCGGAAATCCGTATCACTAATCTCGGCTGGCGCTTTTATTAGCCATGCTGTTTCTTTAAGGTTTTCGATTGTATAGAAAATTATTTACATATCAATCAAGAGTTATTGAAACCTTTAGTAAAGGGTGAAAACTAAAAACAAACTTGAAGCCTGTCGGCAACTTCACAAGAACTCCGAACTTATCGAACGGTTCAATTAAAATTTACCTGATAAATTGAGATCGGAGCTTTTGTGAGTTTTGTAAAACTTTCGGTTATACGCGGAGTGAGAATTTTGTCTTTGATCCAGAAAGCTTGTAAAAATGATTGAAAAAGTTTTATTACTTTACCGTTTCTTTTAACTTGTCCCCGATTTCCAAAAGTTTGTACAATACCCGTGGAATTTGCTTTCGTGAATGAGGTTCTCGAAAATTTTATATGCTTGTCATTTATGTTCAACATATTCACGACTAACATAATATTATTATCATCATCATTATCATCATCAACTCTTGTCTGACATAGGCCTTTTGCCAATGCCTTCCACAGTATACGGTCCTCCTTCCGCATCCAACGACTTCCCGCCGTCCGCACTAAGTCGTCGGTCCACCTTGAAGGAGCCCCCCACACTCCTCATTCGCAACCCTTATAAACGTTATTGAGTAAGTTTGTTGTTATAAAACATTTCATGCAAATAAAAAAGAATAAAAAAAATTTTGCAAGACAAGTTGGAACATATAATATATCTTTCGAAGCACAATAGTCTAATGGTTAGTGGTACGGACTATCGATCTAGCGGTGGTGGGCTCGAATCCCGCTATTCGAATATTGTGAACCGTATCCTAACAGAAGCTTTTTCAACCTTACCAGGAATGGTTATAAGAAATATTAGTAAATTAACAAAAATCTAATATTATTAAAAAAAACACATATACTTGAATATAATAGTAACATAGTGTTCATTTGGACGTTGTTCTAAGCAAAAATTACTTATCTTAGTCCAAACTAATGGACTATTTTGACGACCATCAAGTATTACGTAAGTAGATTTATTACAATTATTCACTCAATCCTTCCCCTTGACAGCAAAAGTAAGCAAAGCTTAAAACCACTCCCTGAATTGGTACATTGGTATATAAATTTTTCTACTAAATGTGTAGTAATTTTTTTTTAAAGATTCATGACAGGAGTTATAATTCGTTTTTCGTTAGTTATCAAGCATAAGCAATGTGTAGGTTGGCGATATGTGTAAAAAAGTAGATAGCTCCTGCTGATTTAATCACTATATAAACCCCCCACATCCCATGTAATTAAAAATAAGCAAAGCAAATACTAACACAAAGCGTAGAGTGGAGGCACTTACTAAACTAGCACGTACCATATTTCGACCACATCGGGTGGGATCGTGGTCAAGCGTTAGTTTAGAAATCAATAAAAAAAAACACTTTCCACCATTCATAGTGCGTACGTAATACCTAAACGACCCCAAGTAAACTATTGAAATATAAGATATACCTCTCTAACGTGTCTTTAGAACTCTCACTAGCTCTAGAAGGTCGCCTCTCTCTCCTAACATCTTCACTGGGCGATTTCTCCGACAAGCGCAGGTCTCTCTCCGACTTACTGTTGGACCTGGAAGTCTTGCCGTCCTCGTCTCTCTTCAGTACTTTCACCGGCGACAAGCTTCCAGGTTTTTCAAGCTTCTTCACCTCCATTTTATTGCGTGTGACGTCATAGTTATAGTACTGGAACAAGGGAGAATGTAGTTAATTATAATGACAGATGTGGAATGTCTTTCGCTGAAGCATGAGTCGGTTCAACTAATACTATATTAGAGCATGAGTTAGTTTCATGTATACTGTAACCTAAACGGTTTGACCGATTTTGAAAAGTCGGGTGTCGATAGCTTAGCCTAATGGTACGTACTACCGATCTAGCGGTCATGGATTCGAATACCAACGTTTTACTATTCCCTTGAACCTCGTCCTAACACAAGCTTTTCAAGCTTACCAGGAATGGCAACAAGAAATATTAGTAAATTAACAAAAAATCTATTAACATTTTCACAAAAAAAAAACTTAGTAATTCTCATGGATCTGTGTAAAGGCTTGTCAGTTAGGTATTTATTATATCAATTATTATTGCATGTCCCTACAGAACTATTATTTATTATTATCCAATAATAAATATTACGCTGGTTTAAAAAAAAAATTGTATGTACAGCTTTATAAGTGTAAATTTAGCAATCATACACAAGTAACGTTTGCTTCAAAACATTTTACACTCGGTTACAGTCCGGCCCAAACGACCAGTGTCCTGGCGATGTAGGTCGGTTGCTACGAAACGAGAATTTCTAGTTAAACATGAAACCACATTGTGCGGCTCGCTTTGTACCACTCAAAGCTTGCTGCGTGCAGTTAATTAAATAATATTTTACGTTCCACCCCCTTCATCATATACGTACTTTCATATTTAACTTCTTTTAATAAAACAAACTATGAACACATTTTAAAGTATTATACATAGTAAGTAAAGCGTACTAGGTAAGGGTACGGATTATCAATCTAGTGGTCATGGGTTCGAATTCCACCATTCGAGTATTGTGAACGGTATCCTAACAAACTTTTTCAAACTTACCTGGAATGAGTATAAGAAATTTTAGCAAAAAAAAAACTGCTAAAATTTACGTTAAAAAAAAATTCTCAAATACATACAAATACATTTTGCAAAACAAATAGAAATTTGTATAAATAAGTTACGAGACTAAACGTTGACTTCAATCTTCTTGTATTTTTTTATCTCCTATCTTAATTAGCAATGAGCGTTGATTTTAAAATGAATAAACGATAACCATACAAATATCGGGGCGCCATCTTTGGTGGCGTTAATTAAATTATCGGATTTTAAAAAAGAATTAAAGCGTCGCTCGGTAATTAGAACGATGTAATTTAGCTCGGTCAACATTACGTACAGATTTTTTTTTAATGGCAACTAGGGAATTGATCCTTAGTTGCCAGTAACAACACCGGAACCAATAAAATGGTGAAAAACACTTAAGTGGTCTATTAAATATTAGTGAAATTATTTAATGTGTTTACCTATTTATACTAAACTCGAGCGCTCATTTTTCGAAATCCAAACATGATTTAAAAATAAAAAAACTCTTAATCTAAAAAGGTTCTAAGCACTTCTGGAATCATTTTAACTGTGTCAAATATCCCATTCATTTGTATCTTTTTTTTTTTTTTAAAGGGTACAAAGCTTTCTTTTTATATTTTTTTTTTATAAAAATATGAACAGATTTTGGTTAATTTACTAATATTTCTTGCACCACTCCAACTAAGCTAGGCTTGTGCTAAGATATGGTTTACAATAGTTGAACGGCGGGATTCGAACTCTTGATCACGTGATCGGAAAACCCTTAACTATTATATACGAAAAAATGTTCTTGAAGCAAATAAGATGATTTCTAATTATTAAATTGCGGATTCTGAATTAAACAGTGTTACAATTATTTTAAAATATTTTAAGAAATTTTCTGTGGGTAACACTTAACAGGTAATTTATTCCTTTTGTAAATTCCTTCGACTTCCAGCCAGGAGGGATGACATTAAATAATTAGCCTCTACGTGGAACAATTTAAAAGGTAACTTAGGTGAAATTATAAATAAACTTTTCTTTTATATAATTACTTAAGAATAAAACTGTTACGAAGCAATTCAATTCGTTTTATTTATTTAAATGGTAACTTTTATAATAGTCATCAACAGATCACCGTCACTGAGGGGCTCGGAGCCTACACTATTATAAGGGATGACTAAGTCTGAACCACGCTGACCCAGTGCGTATTGACTTCACACATATCGTTGAATTGTTTTTCGCCAATATGTCGCAGGTTGCATCACGATATTTCCTTCACCGTTAGTACGTCGGAATTTTATAAATGTAAAGATATTTAATTTAGCAATAATGCGATCACAAGACACTAAAGATTTAATAAAAAAAAGTATTAAGAATAAAATGTGTCAAGACTAAACTCGCGACATACGTCAAAATCCATCATCATCTACCTACCCTTTTCCCTACGGAGGTTAGACACAATATGCATATATAAAACACTGTATGTATAGATTATAGTTCTTACGATAGTTTGCTGTTTTGATCAGAAGTGGGAAGCAAATTTAATTCTTTCTATACATGAGTTATGACAAATATAGACACGATCAATAAACTCATAGTGTGGACCCTTACTAGAGCTACTTAACAATATATCACGGACGAATGCGGTTACCCCTCTTACACTACAAGGATCGTTAACTCTGCAAGTGAAGGCTCATTGTTACTGGCTATGTCATACAAATGAAACTTCACTAGATATAACACAGTATGTATTCTCCAAAATAGATATCATCATCATCATCAACAGCCCCTGTCTACCCACTGTTGGACATAGGCCTTTCCCAATGCCTTACACAGTATGCGGTCCTCCGCTTTCCGCATCCAACGACTTCCTGCCGTCCGCACTAAGTCGTCGGTCCACCTGGAGGACGACCCACACTCCTGTCCCCAATCAACGCTTGATAAATTTATCAAATTCAAAGATACGTGAGAAGTCAGTTGAGCCAGTCAGCTATGGCCTAGTCACCTTAATATAGGATCTGAACCTTGCAGTGGATGTATAATGAGATGATGGCTATCATAAGGAACATATAACAATATCAAATAGATACAAACGTTGTCAAATATAAATTCATAATTTCTGGACTAAGTTGTAGTGAGACGAAAGCGTTTCACTTATTCTGCAGGCGTCTACTTGTCTACGAATAATACGACGACGATATTGCTCGAGATAAACTTAATGCGACATAACTTTATTTCGTTGTATAACTAGTGATATAGTTTTGTTGACAATGTATATAAAAGATTTAGATAAACTTATTTAAACAATCATCATCATCAGCTCACTATACGTCCCCACCGAGGGGCTCGGAGCCTACCCTATTATTAGGTTTGACTAGACCATAGTCAATCATGCTGGACTGGGAAGCTATTTTCGCGGCTCAGTTTTTTCTTTATTTCTTGGAGATGAGATCACAAGTCTATTTAGTCATCTTTCGACTATATCACTTAACATGAGGTGAGATTGTGGTCAAGCACTAATTTAGTCTTCATTAAAACCTAGTTATTTCAAAAATACCAGACATTTCTATCTAGAAACTCAAATACATTAATGAATCCGAGCTGCGGTAAAAATACGCTCGACCTATATCCATCGCGAGCATCATTCTGTTTTACGCAAAATATTATTATTTACTAGCTGACTCCGCGAACTCTGTTTCGCCTTAAAGGCAATAATTAACAGATTTCTGAATTTATTAGGAAATACAAAAAAGAAATATTTCCTCCTCAAAAAAAAACACTTGTATGGGAAATGGAAAAGGGCTATTTTTAAAGCGAGAGTTTTTCTAATTTATTTCACCTTTTAAACCTTCCCTAGACCTCCACGAACATTCCAAGACCAAGATAAGATAAATCCGCGCAGCCGTTCTCGAGTTTTAGCGAGACTAACGAACAGCAATTCATTTATATATGTTAATAGATGATCATATAAAACTTTAACCTTAAAAAAAACTGAATCATTTTTACTATTTTTAATCATTCCAAGGCCTTCTAAGGCCTATGAATTCAGGACTTTTTGACGGATTATCAATCTGCCCTTCTCCCGACGTAGTGACGTCACAATACTCCATACATCTCTGTCAGCCGTTATTTCTGACTTCACTCTTTACGTATATCCGGTGGACTAACACGCAAATTTATACGATACATTTGTATGGAAATTGCAAATTATTAGTTTTTTTAAAGTAACATTTGTTGCTAAATGACAGCGACAATATCACTGAGTAAAATATCCTTTATTTATTAGTATTTTTGAATACCCTGCGGATGTCGTCATTGGTTCGTCTATAAAGGTCAAGATAAATCTTGTAGTTGAATTATAGTCGAAGGTATACCATTTGAAATTGCAATCATTGCGTTGGACGATACCGGAGATGAAGCTTTTGCATCGATTGACTGTTAACTGCGATATTCAACCGTTGAAAACGTAAATAGGATACAGTTAACTTGTCAATCATATTGTTTTATATTAGTAAAATTAGGAACAATAATAATAGTAATTACATTGTAAAATAAACAAGACGAGGATAGAATTTGAATGGCTATAAATATAGAGGAAGAGGGAAGGTGTGGATTGTGTGACAGAGGATATGCGTGAGTTCAGGTATGATGGCTGATAAAGAAGCATGGAGTACATACTGTGCCGACCCTCTGTAGAGAAAAGGACAGGTTGATTATGATGATAATTTAATTAAAGTGTAACTAACTCATAACACTCGGAGAAAGTACAAAAGCTTACGAACAGCAGTTATTGAATTAGTTTTCCAGAAAATTTAATTGAACTAAAAAGAAACAATACAGTACTTTTCCTTTCATGTGCTCCGATGACACAGATAGATAATGCTAAGATATTTTACGACAATATTCGCGAACTTCTAAACTTTTGACATTGTCTCTACGTAACAATGCAAACTTATAACTCTGTCTACCAAACATTTTATTACTAAAACTTACGCTCGTGCCTTCGTCCGCACGGAATTATAAAAACTTGATATTTATGGTCCAAATCTTTTAGTTAATTTTAATTTTTCGATTATTTCACTAACGTCAATTAATGAATATGATAGGGGTCGGGTTTTTTTTTGCACAGTTAAGAAATGTATGATATTTAGTTTAATAAATGATGCCGTCTCAAGAGGACATTTCAAAAGCTATAGAAATATAAATGTTCCTATTTCATATACGAGTGGACTCGTTCATTTATTTCACAACAAAATAGATTTATAATTTATATGAAATGTATGTGAATAGAGACATATGTAGAGAGCTGCAAGTCCAAGACTGGGTCGCGATGGCGCGAGATCGAGTTGGTTGGAGACGTTTATTGTCGGAGGCCAAGACACGCTTCGGGTCGCTGCGCCACTCTAGTTAGTTAGTTAGTTATATGTCAATATTTGAACATGAATTTAAAACCTCGCAATTACTTCTATAACGAACCTTATTTGTATATAAAGTAATTAGGGTTTTTAATTATTGAAAATGTTTACATGTTACATAAAGGAATATGTTACTTAAATATTGTGTCAATTATCAATCACTATCAGTTACTCTCACGCGATACCTTCATCAATCAGCAATAGAACCTTTACATTACGTCAGACATCATACATTTAGCATAGACTAGATATAAATTTATCCAGACAAATCAATAAAGAAAATAACTGATGGCGGCTAGTAACTATACTATGGTTTACTACATGTATTAGGTTTTATTTAGATTGTTTTTTTCAGAATGGAAATATAGACAAGTGGAATGAATGCGGGTCACCAATAAGCCTAAAGTAACATAAAAATCATGGCAACCAAGGTCGCTAGGTAAATCAAATAAACGGTGTTTAAAAGATATGACCTTTTAAATCAAAGTAGTAAAATTTGTAAGTCACCATATTTTATTTATTTATTACATCTGCTAATCTCGTCTTAAAACAAAAATAGGAAACGTGACTTTTTGTACAACAATATGATTACTATGAGTATGGTTTACAGACCCACTTAAAAACATTAGAAAAAAAATAACCTCAAGTACAATAATTTCGTAATACCATCTTCGAAAGTCTTCCTTTTTCAAATTTGATATTTTATGATGTAACCTTGCAGTAACGAAGAAGTATTAATACCTCAGTTTATGGGGGGTTATACTGTCTATTAAACACAGTTTATTTTATAAAGCCTAGCATTCTTATTTCTAGATTATTCATTCTAGATTTATAGGTATTTTTAAGTGACCCGGATTCATTTCTGTTGAGTGTACGATATGGTGAATAGTGACAGTTTGTTTTACGCGAATTCAT
>JAODUI010017077.1:0-10253 GCA_027563995.1 Papilio gigon | reverse complement strand
TAAACAGATTTTTGAATTTATTAGGAAAAACAAAAAAAAACATTTCCTCCTCGGAAAAAAACGCTTGTATGGGAAATGGGAAAGAGCTATTTTTAAGGCCTACATGGGAGTTTTTCAAATTTTTGTCACCTTTTAAACCTTCCCTAGACCTCCACGAACATTCCAACACGAAGATAAGATAAATCCGTTCAGCCGTTCTCGAGTTTTAGCAAGACTAACGAACAGCAATTCATTTTTATAGATATAGAAGATAGATTATTAAAAATCTAACCTGGCTGTTGCTCATCCCCTCAATCTGTATTAAAAAAATTATAGTGTACGTCACGTCCCGCTTACAGCAGCTACCTTCCATTATAGATCAGTACAAAGTCGGTCTACCCGTTTCGAAAATGACCCGGAACAAACGTTGATAATTGAACTGATGAAATTTTTTTTTCTTAGTAACACAATTACACCGTATTCACGATACGTGATTTAAATATTACATAAAGACACTACAATTTTATTAGAAGAGCGGATTATTTAAATGGAATTTGCACAACAAATAAGAAAGCTATCTCGATAAAGTTACATTATACCTGTATAAACAGGAATCGAGGAAACTATAAAGTAAAAATACAAAAGCAAGAGATGAATGTTTTCCCTCAATAACACCGCGTTGATTTTTCCTCTGGCTCGTGAAATGGATTTTTGAAGAGAACTTTCACAACTTGCTAAAGTCCATTTACATAAACAAATTCCAATGAATTCAACATCCGCTTACCGTATTTACTATTGCAACAACTGCAACTCATATTCATGACTATATCCGTAGATGTATCATCTACAGGTATCTAAAAAGTGAGACGAAAAATAAACTCCGGAGGCCTTTCGTACTGGTCAATTCTCAGTGTCGTCCTTAGGTAGTCTTTCATACAAGTTTGATTTTAAATACAGAATCGATTTTCGAAATGTCATTTTGTATCGTAACGACACTTAACCTGTACGAAAGGCCTCTGGATGTCTTTTTTATAAGAGAAGGGCAAACGTGCGGAGGGATCACAAAGGTTGTTGATGCCCATGGACATTTACAACACTACAAGAGCAAATGCGTTGCTGGCCTTTGAGAAAGAGATACGCTCGCTTCTTGAAGGACCCTAAGTCGTACCGGTTTGGAAATACAGCCGAGGACAGACTGTTCCGCAACGCGAATGTGCGTGGCAGAAAATGTGAGTACCGCATAGTCGAGGAGTGCCAGCTATCCAGGTGGTGCGGTCAATATGTAACCACTCGACCTTTTTGCCTCACTTTTGTGTCTTTGATTAGACGTCTATAGATTATTAATCTACAATGTTGTTTACGAAACTAAATGATTTTTGTAAAATCGACTCTTAATTAAACTTTTGTGACACTCTTTCTATTAATTATATAGCTTACTTTCAACTGGTTTTAATATATTGTACCGTTAAAATTTTTATCAGTTTACGGTGACATTGTTATATATACGATCCGGTTTGTTGTGTTTGATTTGCCATATTTACCTCGACTGTTTCCACATGCCGCAAACGATGTAGATACTGCGAAGACATTTATAACATGATTTAGATACGTTTATATGAACTGTCACCTGATGAACGTTACGATATTAAACAGATTTATGACGAGATCAGTCCTGAATGTTTTTCTTTATTGTTAAACGATAAATAACAGTACTAAGTCATAGGGTATTTAACTGAAAAATTATTATAAAATATAGAATAATGATGCATCAAGAACTAATTCGATAACGTGACATGATCTTATTAGTATCATAAATGCTAAAGATTGGATGTTTCTTTGAAACTCCAGAACAGCTGGACGGATCTCAATGACGTAAATTTGGAACGGTGTCGGGAAGAGCAGATAGGCCTATAGAATAGGTCATTAACTACGTTTTTTTTTAAATTTCGCGGTATAGAAGGCCTAGGTCCAACATCGTGCTGACAAGGGCTGATGATGATGATGATAGAAATAAAGGCTAAAAGCTCAAAATCCGAGTACTATAAAGAGAACGAATAAGAAAGTTATTATGAAATGTAGAGTGTTGTTGATTTTTCTTTACTTAAAACAACTAAAAGCCATTAAATAATTTAAGAACATTCTCAGTTGAATAAACTAAGTAACACCTGCAGTATATAAACATACAAACTAATTCAAACACCACCAATGTATTTGGTTAACCGCTATCCATAATTTACATAGATGTTACACAGTTTGTTCTAACGTATGTGAACATTTTCATATAATTACATAAAATGAAAGGTCACGCTTTATTCTATTGTTTGTTTTTAATTACTGTTGAAACTAATAGTAGATTTTCACTGTCACTATTCTTGGATAAAAAAAGTATACTGCCATTCTTTGAAAAAAAATAGAGCACATGTTGGTATAGAAAATCTTACTTATCAATGGGATGCCCACGTGGCAGAATAGATTATACTGAACATGGTCCTGCTGAATGTAGCAGTGCACGATCTTAGGGTGATGATGATGATGATTAATGTTATGATGTCGTCTGCGACGTGAGCGACGGGCCGCGAACGCGCTATAGTACCAATCCCACTCACCCTGAAGATGAGCCCCCGATGGGCTCTAAACTAGTCCGTTCTGACACCGAGTTATACGTGAGTTAAGCTGTCTTATAAGTAGTATAGTTATGATGGTTGTTATCAGGGACCTCCAGTACTACAGAACCGGTTGAAATATAGGACAAAGATAGACCACTGACTCTAGTAATTTTTTTTTGGTTCACGGCGGACGAAGTCGCGGTCGGCAGCTAGTTAATATATAATAAACTTTAAGCTGTTATTAATTAAATTATAATAGTTGATAATGAAAGTATAAATAATTTTAACTTCAAATGAACACTTAAGCCGCACTCTCGGCACAACTCTAACAATATAAACTACTCGACAGTTTTCCAAAGTTTAAATTTACTTCGACTTCTCAATTATTTTTGCTTATTAATTAGTTTCGTCTTGTAATTTAACTTCGATAAATTTATAGTATTGTTTATTAGATAACTGGCTGTCATCCGCGACTTTGTCCTTGAGAAAATAACAAAAAAATATAATCTTAAATAATAATTCTGTGTTTCCAGGCTTTTTTTTTGCAAAACTAATAGCGGATTTATGTTAATTTACTAATATTTCTTTTGCCACTCCAACTAAGCTAATCTTGTGCTAGGATATGGTTTACAATGGTCGAATGGCGAAAATCCATATCCTGAACCATTAGACTATTGGCACTTGTAATGGTATAAATATTATTTTTTTATTATAACATGCATGTTTATCTATATAGTGTCAACTATCTACTAACTATTGCATTGATAGAGATATAAATCTGTGTTCTTGATTTATATGGAAGGTGCACTGATTGTCCAGTGTGCCAGTCGACCTGTAATACAGGTTTCTCAGGAAAACCATTTCAGTGTCCGATCTCATTTCAAACTGGTTTACAAAGTATGTTGTTTACAATGTATATATAATGATATACAAAATGTATGTATGTAGTTTCATGACAGACATTGTTATGTAAAATGTGATATAATATTTTAACACTGATGCTATTTATGTAAGAAATATGTGAGTTCAGATGTGAGCTGACAGAGATGTATGGAAGAGTACAAACTGTACCGACCCTGCATAGGGAAAAAGGCAGGTTGACGTTGATAGTGTCTACGAAAATTAAAATAAATAAATACTCAAATTTTTATTTCATGGTTATATTTGTTGTCCCCTCATTTTGAGTGTATCCAAAATGTATTGGTAGTGCAAAATAACGAACGGATACGGTTGTTTTATTGACTAAGTTTACAATACTCTATTGAAGCTAATAATCCTAAATAAATATTAATTTCTAAGTATGTTACTGTAAACTTGTATAAAATGTATTTAGAATGGATAGTTATTAGGTAAAGTTACACTATGAAAAGCAAATATTGCAACGTAAGTATAGTTTGATAAATTGCCAATAGTTCCGACAGATTGTTAACTCTACGGTCTTCGGCAGATAAGTTTGGAGTTGGTTGCGGATTTCGTTCCATAACTGGAAGTAGTTAAGTTACACAAATACTTCCGACAATAATCTATGTTTAACTCAATCGATATTAGACTAAAATATAATGTTGTTTTGTGAAATGAGCAAAAATTTCGTTTTGGAATTGTCCACTTTCATAATGCCAGGCACATATACAATCGTCATCATCAACCTGCCCTTATCCCTACTTAGAGTCAGCACCGTGTACCCTCCCATACATCTCTGTCAACCGTCATATCGGAGCACACTCTTCATACGCCCATCCTCTTTCACACAATCCATTCACACCTTCGGTCTTCCTCTACCTTTACAGCCTACATACATACATCACCTTGTTTGAGCACATGTATGTTTTAAAATGAATTAACATAGATCGGTAAGAGGACCGCATACTGTGGAAGGCATTGGGAAAGGCCTAGGTCCAACAGTGGGCAGACAGGGGCTGATGATGATGATGATGGTACCAATTATTATTAACACGGACTTAAAGGAGTTTAGTGACTAATTTACGTACTTGATTTTAAAGAATTTTATAATAATTTACTTAAACTAAAGTCGTACTAATATTGTTGTTAGTATACTCTAAATCTAAACGGACGCTAGTGTCTTATTACGTTTATATTGGAGTGTTAATTTATATTAATTTCTGCAGCATATTCGTCACACAAAGATGAAGTTGTTTGAACATACGATCTGGTAAACTGGAGCGTGCAAATATTATGAACGATAATGTTTAATTATTGTCGATCTGATATGATGTCTTTCGTAATGTATCCAACAATGGCAAACCATACTAACTACAACAGGGGAATCTGAGGTGAATATTTTACCATCTATCTAGTATAACAGTGAGTGCTGTACACAGCTGTTATGTTACTCTTTTATGTTCTTTAGCTCAGTAATTAACAAAATATATTTTTGAAAGTACATTTTTTATAAGAGAAAGGGAAAAACGAGCGGCGTGGTCACAAGGGCGATCATGTTTTAAAACATGTCAACAGAATAGTGTTTAATTCCGATTCCATTATACATCTGATCTAGCTATATTTATATTTCTTTTTCTAATATTATAAAGACAGAATAATAATATTTTTCTAACCAACGGTTACGATTTCATGAGATCATACGATTCGGTTTATCTCATGATTATTTTAAATAGCTTTATATAAAAAACTAGAAACGCACTTCTAACAATGACGTAAAAAAACTTCAATGTAAATTAAACGTAATATATTTTTCGTAATTAGATATAATCGCAATAAAATCCTTCGCATACACGGTTCTTAATGCTGATAGCGAGATAAAACATATAATACCTTTTATCAATTCAAGATAAACTATTTTTACTTCTATATGTTACCTCTATAACGAATGTAAGATGAATTGAGATTATGTTTTTAAAGTGAAATTGTAACACAGGTACCCACAGGAGGCAGAGCCCCTGCGGAATTTCCAAAATGTTTGTGTATTGTTTATTTATTTTTTCATCATGGCCGATTTCTGTACAAACGTGTTTAAATGTAGATTACCAGTGAGATCACAGACGACATATATTATTACTTAAAACTAGTGTTAGTGTTATTCAATAGTTTCGATAGAGACATTTAGTGAAATGTATAGTATAGTATAGTGATACTACTTATAAAACGGCTTAACTCACGTGTAAATCGGTGTTACTACTTACTAGTACTTACTAGTTTCGAGCCCATAGTGGGTGTCGCTTCACTCTGAGTGAGCAGACAAGAGCTGATGATGATGATGAAGTGTTCGTTTGAAAAACGAAAATTCTTATATCTTGTTTAAAATGATGTTCTAAAGTAAGTACAAAGTCGTTAAAAGTTTATTCCCATCCGTCGTTTTCAAGTGACAATTTAAATAATAAAGAATCATTGTAGTTTGTTTTTGAATTGTTATTTATTGTTGTTAAATGGAGAATGTTTATGTACTTAATACTTTTGTTAGTACTTTAAATATAATCGTGTGCTGGGAGTTGAAGGAGACATCTTTTGTAAGCTTCTTTGTGAAGTTGTTTTTGAGAGTTTGTGAAGAGGAAATTTACTCACGTATTTCAAGCGGAATGAAATTATTAGATTTAAATACACATAAAAAAGTTATATAAGGAACTTTTTTTATTTAATATGACAACTGACATGTCATGTTAACTTTTTGACTTTAAACTATGTACAAAAAGTATTTCTGCATTATGCAACATAAGGATGCAAAGTCGTACTCAAATGACAAAAGAAAACATTACACAGAGATGAGAAATAAATAGTTGAAATGGTCTTAAATAATGCCGAATGTACCTCAAATGTAACATTGTCGCGAAAGCGAATTGGAACAAAATTAAAATGTAACACGTAAGTAAAAGGAAGCGAAAATTAAAGGCAAATTTTGGTTCAAGTTACATTTGGTTTAATCATCAGTTGGTAAATGGTTCAAACCAAATCCATGGCTGGTTCACAAGAGAAGTGAATCAGGCGCGGTTCGGTTTGCTTTCTATGTAGACTTAATTTTTAAGTTCTTTACGATTCAATTAGTCGTTTGTTACTACATATGTTGTTACGCGTTTCTTATAAATTAGCATGTCTGACTTATTATCAGTTATTATGCTTATTAGAAATGTTTCTTCAGTTCAATATCTTGTATTTAGGTTGACTACAATGATATCATTTTAGTAAGTAAGGTTATCAAATCAATTAAAAATTAATTAAAACAACTCACAATTTTTCTAATATTAATAATCGAGAGGTAAATATCGTCGTGGTGATCTTTTGGGAAGGCCTACGCTCACCAGTGGGCGACATGTGGCTGATATGATGAAATATGTACGTATTTTTATTATTTATCGTTAACGAAATTCTTGGTAGTTTAATAGAAAAATTTAGCATCCATTTATTTTGGTAGTTCATTTGTTAGTTAGTTAGTTCATTTGGTAGTAGATTTTACAAACTACAAATTAGTTGGTTAATAAACAGATATTAAACGAAGATACATAACTCATAGATTCCTTTATAACGTAAATAGTTACGTGGTTACACAATGAAATTACCCCCGTATCCCTCCACCGCGTCTAGACTCGTCTGGTCTCCATCCTTCCCTCGTTAATGCACGTATACGAAGTTGGCTGGTAGTTTTTGTAGCGTAAAGGACTGGAATAACTTGCCTGCGTTCCAATATAAAGTTCAAGAGGAGAGAAAATATGGCACTCACAGAACTGACGAGGTCCCATTTATGAATGTATTGCCACTTATATTGTACCAGCACGACACGAGTGCGGACTTACTATGAAATAAAATTTATATTTATTAAAGTCATTCAACAGTGAAACGTGTAAAGTACGACATTGTAAATATGAAAAGAAATGTAGAGTCATATAATTTCTGTAATATTATTTTAAAATATGCTTTCCAATGAATTATTTAATCTACAATCGCAACATTTCGCGGTGTTCCACTTAAAAAAATGCCTTGTCCGCAAATTAATTGGTTACAAATGAACAAATAGCGAGCACAAAGACCGGAATAATAATAAAAAGCAATTAGTTGTCAACTTCCTCTGACAACTGACTGACTTTCTTCTCAGGAGCATATTGTAAAACTGTAACCTATTGGCTATTGTGCCCGCGTTGTCGCATCAATTGGTACGAAAGTTTCAAGCGACTGCAGCTTATAAGATGGAACACCGCGAACGGACGCGTTGGTACACTCACCTATATGTCCGGTGTCCGCATCGATTAGTTTCGAGCCCGTCGCGAGCTCTTTACGGTGAGTGGCATTGATTTTTGCAGTAATATTGAGATATTTCTCTTTTAAGCAATGTTAAAGTTTAAACAAATTGGAAGAAAACGAAATTACAACTCGTAATTAATCAATATTTAAGTGATCAAGTGATCACGCAACTGATATTAACATTAGTCGGTCAATAGAATTTAACTAAGTAAAAACCAGTTCTAACACGGCATCATTATGATCACTCACGCACGATATCAAAACTTAATCATTTACTCAAAAACTAGTTCCAAAAGTAACTCAAGTTAATGACGAATGCAATCCATTATTTTCGTTGTCATCTCATATTGAGTTCATAATGTTTCGACTCATAATACTAACATGTCATTAATTGGAGATAAACATTATTTTGTTTTTAAATGAGTTTAGCTTTATTTTAAATACGTCATTATTCTTTAACTCCGTTGTGTTTTGTTTTCCATTTCAAATCAAACAAAATGGAATCGATTCAATTCTAGTTTCTACAGAGATAGATTAGAAATTCGTACTAAAAAAAAATAGTTTTAAAGTACGTACGCCACAATTGGATTATACTCTGTTAATAATTAACTAGTCAATACAAGTATAGTTATTAAAGTACCTAAATATTTATATCATTGTCAAACAGAAAATAAAGTCTTTTCAAATTTCCAAACAGGAAAATTAACATAGAAAATCTTAACACAGATGACGAATATTTAAAAAAAGTCTATTTTAGCCAAACTACTAGAATAAATGCCAAGCTGAACCAAAGATATTTGGCAAAAGTTTTAAGAAGGAAGATGGTAATTAACCGAGAAAGAAGTCAACCGCAAACTAAAACGAGAGGCGATAAAATGGTCATAAATGTAAGAAAAAGATTGTCAGTTTAATTATTTGCAATTATATATACATATCATATGTACTCAGTAATCTGTTCTACCTTAAAGAATTAACATAATTACGTAGATAAGCCTCATGATAGTGGGTGTCGAGTTAAAACATCCAGTTCCAACGTCTATAGTAAAGTACTGTTATGTTACGCTTTACATTATAGATTTGTGTAACAATGGTGTAAATTCATTTGTTTAATATCGACAATTAACGAATACAATTGGTCAGTAACATAATTTTCCAACCACACCTCAACAATCGCGAGCATTGTCTTTTCAACTGAAGAAATTACAATTAGACACGCGGTTACACACGCGTTGTTCATGCCGATAAAAATACCTTGATTTTATTACCGAATTATAATTAACATTGTATTTATAAATATCGTTTATTATATCACTAATTATAAAACACGTCACTCACCATTGCGATCATTTTAAACACGCGGTACGGCCACGCGGTGTTGACTAGCGCACGGCACGACCGTTTTGTGTGGTGACAGGCGCGCGACTGCAGCCTTCGGTGCTGCGATCGACGCTCAAATTGGCTGCGTATGCGCATCTTCCTTGATAATGATAACGGTAGCGCAATCTATCACGTTTTTTTTTTTTGATTGTTTGTAAATAACATTTTTACAGGTGAACGCATCGTAGACTGGACTTCTGAAATGTATTGATGTGCTGGTTAATGTTGTTGGTCACTGGATAAGGGCGGCAGATAGCCAATATCTTTGGCGATTTATAGATTAACCATACATCTAGTAATGGACGACCGGCTTTAGGGATAAACATTTAAGACTTTAAGTTTAAAGTGAAACATTTATTTGAAGTAAATAGTGTCAAGAAAGTATTACAATTGAAATTATACTAGCTAGATAATTTTATTATTTTTTATAATACGAGAACACGTTAATTTAACTGTACCTGTTCAACAATGTTGGTGTCTGAACTGACCAATGTAGTTTGTTTCTTTCATTATTACATATTTAGTTTAAAATATGTAACATGAGGTACCTTAACTAAAGTTGAGCGCCACGTCCTCGCCTAAGCTTTTAAGATTAAGTATTCAATGAAATTGAGTTTGTAAAAATGTTAGCAACGTGTATTATTGATGTTTGTATGTTCTTCATTATCGTATCGAAAATAGAACAAATGATGTGAACAGAATAAGGTGATCACCTCGAAGCTTGTGCTACGACTTGGTTTACTAGAATTGTAGAATAGAAATGTTTGAACTAACCACCGATAAAATCAGCCATCGAAATCCGTAACTTTCAGACTATTATGGCTATACTACTTATAAAACGGCTTAACTCACGTGTAACTCGGTGTCAGTACCGAAGATGAGCCCCCGATGGGCTCGAAACTAGTCAGTACTGACACCGAGTTACACGTGAGTTACGCCGTTTTATAAGTAGTGCAGTGAAATGACTCACGAAAGTTTTAATAGTTTAATTATTATGGCTATGTTTTATGGTGCGCGAATTGAAAAATATAAACATTTTTTTTTACGTCTAATTTGTCATAGGAGATAAAGGTAAATGTAAAGTAT
>JAODUI010017076.1:0-10277 GCA_027563995.1 Papilio gigon | reverse complement strand
CCCTCATCCAGGACGCTCCCGCAAACTTAACCAGATCATCGGTCCATCTTGCGGGAGGCCTACCCACGCTGCGTCGATCTGTCCGTGGCCGTCATTCCAGGTCTCTGATTTTTTATTATATAAAATAATAACAGCTATCATATAGCTTCCTGAAAATATAAAGGACTATTACAAAATAACATGTCTAGTTCAAATAAATAAAATTTACAAACAAGTCAAATAGTGTAATGTTTTTTATTGAGTCGCTCCGTCAATGAATTTTAAAATATCGAACATGTAAAGACATGGCACACTACAGAACGGTTCTGAAATAATATTCATGAAAAACATAAGTCAAAATCGTGTTCAAAATTTATACGTTTTACGTTTAATTTTAAAAATTAAAGTAACATACAACTTATTTATAAATGCAAAAGATTAAAAAAACACTTTTTTAATTTCCAACTTTTTACAGGACAAATATTCTATAGTATGTTCAGAACATCCCTCCAATATGTTGTTAAAATCTGTGGATAGAGGACGAAAATACAATCTCAACGCACTTTTGTTTAAATAAAATAAAAATCAAGATTTCCATTAATAGTCGAGAGTGCACTGTTATTACTTTGCGAATTTTATTTTATGATACATTTTTTGTAAACAGTAAGCGTGCGGCTTTATGTCTCCTGCAGAAGGTTACTCTCAAGCAAGCCCGGCGCTGTCTCCAAGCGATTTATTTAGTCGTTAGGTATTTCTGTATTCACCTTCCCAAGAAGCGGCGACCGAAGAAGGATTTCCTACTTTAAATTTTAATAAGTCGAGGGAAAATAAGATATACATTGAAAAGGAATTTAAAACGAAGTTAATAACTTTGTTATAGTTACTGGCGACAATTTTTTTATTTTTTTTATAATAAAGTGTTCCTTCGTAGAAAGGCGTCCTACACTTACGTACAGTTTTAGATTACATATTTTGACGCTATAAAACTAAAGAATTGAGTACATTGGAAAAAGCTGTCATGCGAGAACTTCATGCGAGTGAAGCCGCACGAGAACAGCTAGTTCTAAACAAATCTCATGCGGGGAAACCGACAAAATTTTCCTTTGCGCAGCATTTACTTAATGTTCCTACGTAGCAAAGTTATTAAGGGAACGATATTCGAGTGCGGAGTTGCATTTATGTTTCTAAAGAATCGTATTAAAGCTTTACTAAGCTTCAAAGTATTTCGGGTTATAACAGGAATATATTAAACCTTTCGCAATACGATTACGTCACAGGATTTCGATGTTATAAAGATTTGAGTTCGCTCAAAATTTTATCAATCAAAACCTTTGTCACAGTGTCTCGGATTTGAATAATTCGATTGCAAACACTTTTACAATGTTTAGACAACTTGTAGATTTTTTAATAACGGGTTTGATAAGCATTAGTTATGAAAATAAGCCCGATCGATTACCCTAATGGACACTAACTCTTCTGGCACAGTAACTCAATCTGAGATTTGGTCTCCAGTATTAGACAATCGGAAAGCGGTTTATCTTTACGAGGTGAATAATTTATTACTAAAAGAAGTTGTAATTTTTTTCCTAAATTATATGCTCATATATACATTGGTAGTGTCTATATAGAGTGTAAATTACGGTACGTTTGGCTCGCAATGCAGCGTGGGAGTGTAATAAATATTCCATGTGATAGCTAGATGTATGTGCTCTATACATACATGTATTCAACGAGTATCCATTTTATCTCGATAGTACAATATTTACGGGCACTATTTAGGATTTAGTATTGCGTTACCTTAGTACTAACTATAACTTGAAACCAATGGAATTAAAACTAATGTTACTTCGTGTAACTTTTGTAAAGCAAGAGCTTTTCTCGTATTGGATTTGTATTCTTAAAATATATTAAGGTGATACAAATAAAGGCGGCTATACACCTTCATATTTAAGTAAACAGTCTGAGCAGTCGAACTATACGGTAAAAGCTTACGTGTGATCCTGTTTTAATTATTTATTAAATTTAGTTCTCTATCTACATACGTCAGTTTTAACAGTCGTCAGTTTAGTTAATACTGAAGGTGTGTCGCGGGTCTAGAGGGAATCATGTTATATGTGCAAAAGCTCGCGAACCAAGCTTTGGAACGAAGCACTGGCTAAGATAAACGTTGAGTGTTGAGTATCATAAGTTGAGTGATGACTCACATCTATTCTATTTTATCTTAATATAAAAAAGTATGACATATACGGTTAACTTATGTAAAACAAAAAAATATTTATTTAATTTCCACTTCCCTTCGTATAATATTGTTATTCGGAACAGTTATTTGAATTTCAAATTCTGAAAGTGTAAAATAACAATCCCAACGCGACGTCAAAGTATTTGTAATAGCGAGAGAATTAAGCTTTACGGATGCTTACTACTGGGATTATAAACTTTCGATGTACCAATTAAACATTTAAAACAGAGTAATTTGGGTAAATATGTTGTGCCGACCCTACATAAAGTGGGACCAGGGCAGGAGAAAGAAGAAGAAGAAGAATTTGGGTAAATATGAAGCTTTCATTCATCCACGAAAGAATAATCATTATTATTAAAAAAAATAGAATTTAAAGTCCTTCGAGAAGGGTATGTATGATAAAAACTGACGTATGGAATGTTGGGCGTTGTCCTTCCAGGTGGACTGACAAATTAGTACGGACGACAGGAAGTCGTTGGATACGGAAAGCGGTGGAAGGCATTGGGAAATGCCTATGTCTAACAGTGGTCAGACAAGGGCTGATAATAATGATGATGATGATGAAGAAGGGAACCCACCTCTTTCTCAAAGGCCGGCATCACATCTGTGGTTCTATTGGTATTGTAGATGTCTGGGCATCGATGATGATGATGCCACCTATTTTTAATTGCGTTATTCAATCAAGTTCATAATGCTTACAGGATATTTTTGATAACGAATTACAATTTAACTTATAATACCGTTTTTTTAAAACAAACAAAATATGTATATTACGAGGTGTCCGTGGAACTGAAAGTGGGACACAACCTTACCTAACGAGTTCCTCCTAACTCCGGGATTAAAACAGCTTTCGCGAACGTAAACAAGGTTATGTTCTACTGACAGCTTTTTGAGGGACATATTTCTAAATGTCACACACTTTCAGTTATTGCAAAAACAATGAACTGTTAAACTCAAATGTTTTTTAAGTAATCTAATTTGTTATAGAATAAACACTTGCCCATGATTCCATACAATTGTAGTTAATCTTGGCTTCTTCTTTAAAATCTGCCTAATGCTAATGGTCTCATAGGCAGATCTTCAGTGTCGATTTATGACCCCAAAATCAGTTTTAAATAAACCATAAAAAGCTGCCTTTGTCAGTGTAATTTACGATGTAGTTGGGAGAAGTAACTTGATTAGGTAGTACAACTTAAGAGAGACTCCAAACATACTAGCTTTATATATACCTTCTAATATTTAAGCACATTCAAGAAGTAAAACCACAGTGAAATGGTTTTTACGTGTGTAGTAAACAGAGTGAATGTTTGAAAAAACACAGAGGCGCTCGTATGTCTTGTGTCCCAGCGGAAAATTCGGGAAAGCGATGTACAACAATTTATGTGTTGCGCACATGTTGTTTTTTTTTCTTCAGTTCCATTAGAATATATGGCCTAGACCAGTTACAAAAACAATTATTTTTTTTTTCATTCATAAAACATTCCGATATTTGTAACAGCACTACGAACTTTGAGTTGGAAATTTTAGAGAGTAATGAATCATTATTTTTAAACGTACCACGGGTTAAGTATTTCGTAAAACATTATTTTATCTCAACAAATTAAGATTGAAGTTATGAGGTATAATTGAAGAGGAAAAGTAAGTCATTCACTTAATTAATGACATTTTCATTTAACCGCATCGTCGCCTCGGCTTTTTAACTATGAATTTAAATATGAAATGAAGAGAGAGTTCAACATAATTTAGCTGGATTTAGTTAACATTAAAGTTACATTGTAATGCAAATATATGATTATTAATTAGTTTATGAATACAATATTTATTAACTTTACTCTGCGGCGTACAAATGGACTAGATTGTGTTACACAATTAGCTGAAAACGGCGTAGAATAGGCGGTGTTGGCAATCTCTTGCATCGGAGGCCAATATCTGCTATGGATTGTTACGCCACTGGAGTAAGTACTGGGTTGCAAACTTTTCATACTGGTCGTAGTCGTTCTGTAGACATATATCATACGTTTCACAAGCCGGCAATTGTTAACTACCTCTTTAAAATTGATAGTGGTCACAATACTAAATTTACATTTTAAAATACTTCATAGGCAATATGAAGATAGATATTGATGACGGAATACCTATAAAATGAAACTTAATATCCTTGTACTCAAGTTAATTGAAGTTCGTTTAAAAGGTTCAATAAAGAATTCTACCTAGTAGTGATGCTTTACTTCTCGTTGGTAGTAAAGGTTCAGTTCCACTGACCAGTGGCTTACGACACTCGGTTAATGAATTAAATGACGTACTCACACCTGTAACGACAATGCATATATAGGATGTTTTCTTTTCAATTATATAACCAAATTTAATTAAAAATACCGACGCATCATAATGAATTAAATATTTAAAGACTTATTTAACCTCTTTAATCGGATTTTTGAATATTAGAAATAAATACGATAAATGTTTTTGTTTACTATGTTATAATATTTCTTTTAAAATCGCTTTATGCACTTTAATTTTAACTGTGCCAAACGTTAGGTTCAAGGCCATGTCAGGTTTCACGTATATACTGTAATAATACTAATAATACTACTTAAAACACTTATGTCATTTTCATTAACTAACATACTATCGGGGGCTCATCTTCAGGGTGAGTGGGAACGGTATTATCGCGCGTTAGCGGCCCATCGCTCTCTCCTATGGCTGTACATTTACAAGGGATCCCTAAACTATAGCGTCCACCCAGTAGCGATCCGTCAGGCGTTTTATGGACGAAGATATGGCGGTCGACATATTTATTGCTTTTGACGCGACACCGCGCTAATTCCTATTCGAAAAGATCGCTTTTTGTTCACAGGACTATGTTTTTTGAAATAATTACAACGAAGGGAAGAATAGTTTAGTATTTTATTGTTTTTTTTTTAAGTAGGTAACGAATTCGTTTCATTTATAACACGAAGAGTTTAGGTACGTATTTCAAATCATGTAATCTGGGAGTCCTAGGCTACATCCTTCTCTTAACGGCCGGCAACTTATATATTGTTTGTCCGGTGCAGCGGAAGTCCATGAACGTCGCATCAATTAATACTAGGCTATCTGTGGATCGTTTTCCCTCTTGTATAACTCACAACCGATACTGGTGTAAACGCTTGGTCTAATCCTCCGCCACTGAGTAAATCGCCTTCAATGACGTCGTATATCGGTACCATATTAAAACAGAAAGTAAATGACATTAAATACGCATTTAGTTAGTATCTATCGTACCAGTAAAAACAGTACAGTTATGTCTAAATTGACTATTCTTGGACGTAACTTTAATTTCAAAAGTCTTTAGGTCTCGTTTCATCAACAAAAGTACATGTGTCCAATATAAAATAATAACACAATAATAAAACACAGACGTGTTATAAACCCGCTTTAAAAATACCACATTATTGCTTCGCGGTTGTCGTACGTGAAGAAAAACAAAGAACAAAGCGTAGCGTAAGCAAAAAAAAAGTAGAATACAATAAAAGGTGGCGCCCGACCTTGCACTGGTGCGGAACTCTGACATTAAGTGAATGTGGTACAGACAGCAAAAGAAGTGAGCTATGCACAGCTGCTAACAAAATGTTATTCGAAAACTGATACTACCTAACAAATCTTTAATGGATAGATTGCAATGGACAGCTAATGTCCAACAGTGGGCAGACAAAAGATGTAGAACAATTTAAATTAGAAACATATTCACGCTTCATTTTACGTAGATTAATTTTTGATGAAGAAATTGGATTGAAATAAGGTATTGACTTGGTCAGGGTTGCGGGAGAGCATTGGATACGGGCATAGGATATGGCAATCGATGGTGAAGGTGTGCATTCAGTAGACGACCTCAAGCTGATGATGGATGAATGGTTTATATTGTTTTTATAAAGGAGTTCAATTTACTATTCCCATTATTTAAAAAACATAATTCGCTGAAATTTATATTAAGGTATTCAAACTTCAGTATGTTAACCGTACATGACCTATACCAATGTGATTTTATCCAAAGATGTCCAATCAAATACGAATACTCCTTACTCCACCCGCGCTTCGTTTTCAATAATATTCTAAATTTGAATTCTTTTTAACCGACTTTAAATGGAGGAGGTTCTCAATTTTTCTGTATGGTTTTTTGCCAAATTAACTGACGATATATTTTCTTGCATTCATAGATATTCAAGGATCTGTCAACTGTAATAATTGATACAAAAAATGTTAGTAAATAACTTTTTTCACTAATTAATTTATCATCATCAACCTTCCCTTTTCTCTACGTCATATCAGAACATCAGGTACTCTATACATCTCTGTTAGCCTTCATATCTGAACTCACACACTTCTTATGCATATCCTCTTTAACACAATCCATCCACACGTTATTCGGTGATTATTTTATTTATTAAATTAATCAATTAATTAATGAATTATAAAAGTTACATCACCGATAAATCTCTGTAAATAACTGGATAGTTAAACACTATGTCAAGAACAAATTCGCTAGTGTAAAACTGATACGTTTTCCCGTTGCTATATTTATTTAAATCAGTTATAATTCTTGACAAACGACGACCGTAATCGCGTACAATGGTCGACGGCCACGATCCGCACGTTTCAATGGAATAATAACGCGTTGAAATTTATGTGACGGTTAATGCGACATTTTCATTATTGTTAAAGGGACTGCTTTCGAATTGTTATACTAAAGATATCTTGTTTACTAGGACAGCAATTTCCAATTAGCAGCGTATATGAAATTGATTGTTTAAATTTTGATCAGGACCAATCTGTTTTGAATACTGTTGTTTAGTTTGTGTACTGCGAAAAACATCAATGCATCGATTCCGACCCTGGTCCGCATAAAAACGCACCTTCAACCTAACCTTTTTTATAGACGAGCGGCACCAAAAAAAACATAAAATAGCCCTTTCACTATATAACAGAGCATTTTTTATTTAGCCGACTTTTATTTTTGTTAATTTACTAATGGTTATTGCAACCATTTCTGGAAATTAAAAAACTAATGTTATGGTTCACGATAATAATACAATACCGGGAATCCAACCCACGACCGCTAGATCAGACTTCCGTACCGACAACCATTAGGCAATTGGCTACTGTCGTACCTCGGTCATATGAAGCACAGTGTGGACGAGAGTTTGGTGTCGGAAACACTTAAGGCACCACTCATCAACGAGACAGACCGACCAAGCCAAGGACAGGTCGTTTCGAAAATTTTACGTGTGAGACACGCGCTGGTCAGGAGCCGGTAAAACCATTATCCCCTCCAGATGCAACTCTACCTCGCTAACCACGAACTAAGAGAACCGGCCTATAAAGATGTATGGTAATTCTATTTAGACCGTGTCTAACCTAAATGACTAAATTGATTTTGATGAATGAGTCATTATTTTTATGTTTTCCCTGAGTGTCTTAATACCATGATCATTCAAGTTGAGTGATTTAATTAAAAAAAAAAAATTACACACCTAAGTATTGAAAAATCAGTAACTCGTAACCCGCCTACGTATGAAGAACTTCCGACGACAGTGGGAGTTTCATATCAAACCCTTACCCCACATTACTGTTTCGATTCAGTTAACCTATCATCATGTCGTCTAATTATAGTATATTGAACAGTGGGCCGAGTGTGGGTTGTCATTATTTATTGTTATTAGCACACCAATCATTAGCTCGTGCAATCATTACGGATTGTTACTCACAACTAATGACGTTGGTGACGTAAGCTAATAATCGACTACACGACTTGGGATGATTTCGTTCGATGATTTATTAAAGGGCTGTCGATTGGACATGTTGGCGAGCTTGTTTATGTCTGTGAAAGTATTAATAAGTACAATAATATACAACTTCATCAAATCTATTGATGTGTTATTTGACAAGCATAAAAAGTAACAACATTTTTCTTAACTGTTAAAACTTTTTGAGTCACACTTTCTACAACTGTGATTTTTTTAAATACCAGTAGATTTTTGTTAATTAACTAATTTTGTTAATATCCTTTACAACTCCAACTAAAGTAAACTTCGGCAGGAAGTCGTTGGATGCGGAAAGCGGAGGATCACATGCTGTGGAAGGCATTGGGAAAGGTCTATATCCAACAGTGGACAGACAGGGGCTGATGATGATGATGATGATGATGAACTGCAACTAAGCTATAGGTTTGTTAGGATATAGTTTACGACAATAGTCGAGCGGCGGGGTTTGAACTCTCGACCACGTAATCGGATATCAGCCCTCTAAGTATTGAGTTATAGGCGATTAATTATATGCATTATATACACATTGCTTACATGATTACAGTAATGCATTGCAACTCAGCATTAGGTACATTAAATTATTGAAATTTTCGTTTAATTAAATTTAATTATAAAATAAATCTGAACTAGAAAGATGTTCCAAATTATTCCACTAAAATCATAACTGTTGAAGGCTCATGTACTTGGATGAAAACACTGACGTCGGAAACTTGTTCCACTCCTTTGCTAGTTTTGAAAAGCTTTGTATGGATGATTTTTATCACGTAACTCCAAAACAGCTGAACGTACGACAGTTTTGAATTTCAAACTACGTACAGATTACCGTTTGGATCAGTCATTTTTTTTATTCCTTCCAAACGCAGTCGCGACGGCCAGTATTAAATAAAATACAATAATTAAAAAAAAATAGATTAAAAAATAGATATTAAATAAAATAGAATATTTTATTTAATATCTATTATTTAATATCTCTAATAAAATAGAATATTTTATTTAACAATTCGTGATCGTGACATTCAGTAGCAAATGAATAACACGTTAATAACGATTAATTTAACAGTTACACAGTTCAGTGACTGTCAAGTAATTGTCATTTGACAGTTAATTGTACGTTACACATTTGACAAAAACTATACATGACAAGTGACGATTGATAATCGTCCGATGAAGCCAACTGATTTATTCGCTACACGAACAACCGGTGAGGGCGGATCATTAAAGAAATCATTTATGTTATTCTATTCCTTATGTTATATTTATGTTGAATCGTCAAAACATGGCAATGGGCCGGTTACATCTGTCGAGCCAACGGCACCAGGTGGGTTAGGAAATTGCTGGAGTGGAGGTCACGGTTGGGGACCAGGAGTGTTGGGCGTCCTTTCTCCAGGTGGATAGACGACTTAGTGCGGACGGCAGGAAGTTGTTGGCTGCGGAAAGCGGAGAACCGAATACTGTGGAAGGCATTGGGAAGGGCTAGTGATGATGATGATGATGTTCCAACATAAATGTTAAATTACACATATCCCGTCTTCTTAAATATAATTATAATTTCGAGTCTTTGTTTAATTGATTAGTGACGGTTAAGGCGACAGTGTCACTCCTTACGAACGGGTTTTAAAAAAAAGTTAATTAGGAGTCTGTTTCTACTTCCAGACTATGTTCTACATCAATGCCCAATTTCAGCGAGATCTGTTAAGCATTTCTGGAGACGTTATAACAAACATCCATCTAAACTTTCGTGTGATTACTAATCACGACTGTTTAATTGAATTGGGTATTTCGTAAAACTTTGTTTTTATTTTTATCATTTTTAATATGTGAATGCGTATAACTGTTATGTTATTTTGTTAATAGTTAACTAAAGTTATTAGTCAATATAATCCTGTTATTCAATTGTATACGATTAGAATCAGCGAAGGAACGGGTATGAAAGGAGTTATTTAAACAAGTACTGGGATCCGTGTAGGGTTAGAACATAAATATTAATTATTAATAATTCATAATTTAAGATGCGGATAGATTGAAATATTCAACATCTTATACATTATTCAAATTATTATATTAATTACCACATGTCTTCAAGACTCAAAGAAATCTGTTGCTCCAAGCGGTCGCCAAATGCAACTCACGCAACAGTAACGACTGCAAACAACGGTCACTATAACACACGTCAATTTAATCATTAAAACTTTCGTGAGACATTTCACTATACTACTTATAAAACGGCTTAACTCACGTGTAAATCGGTGTCAGTACCG
>JAODUI010017075.1:0-10278 GCA_027563995.1 Papilio gigon | reverse complement strand
CGGTCGTGGGTTCGAATCCCGCCATTCGACTATTGTCGTGGACCATATCCTAACACAAGCTTTTTCAAGCTTACCAGAAATGGTCACTAGAAATATTAGTAAAGTAACAAAAATCTGCTAATATTTTTTATTGAAGAAAAAAAGAAAACATAACATTTTTACACATAACAACTATTTTTTTTATAAAATTAAGGGGCATAGGAGCAGTGGCAACAGAGAAAGAATGGTCATCTCCGCCAATAATCATGCAAGGATCTGCAGACGCTTTTTCAATATTTTAAATATGTTTTTTTTTGTTACATGCATTTTTTTAATTCTATAGATATTGCTGCCTTTGTCTTTCCAAATATGATGAAAGAGATAGTTATATGTATTAATACGAGTGCCTGCGTCGGAGTTGTATATTGAATATGTGAAGCCGTTTTCTTAAGATATGTCTTACGACTCTAACAATATGTGAGCGCATTGATCGTGTAAGAAAACATCGTCACATCAGTAATGGTCCATTAATAGTTTTTACTTTGAGAGACTTATAAAAGAAGCCATCACGTAGAAACAAGTCTAGCTACCTCGTATATCGGCGATTTATAATTTCGAATTATTTTCATATTATACAATGGGACGTTTATAAAAATATTTTATAGCTGCATTATTTATAACATCATCATCAACCTGTTTTATTTGCACACATATTCGCTACTTTTCAATACATCTCTGTTAGGCGTCATATTATTATAATTAACTCCATTATTTTTATATACATATAAGACGTGATTGGATTCGTTTTTTTAATTGTAGAAAATAAGATTGTTAGGCGATAATTAATATTTTCATCTTTTCTTTAGATTTCTGTTACAATTTGTGTCGTAATTGTTTTTAATATAATTTAATTGGTCGTCAATGTATGATACTGTAGTAAAGTGAATTGGAATAATGTTTTTTGTTAAGACTTTATTGATTTAGTATAATACCTGACGTTTTAGTATAACTAGCTCATAGAGAAACGACTACTATTGTTCCTGGCGAGCCAAATCAAATACCGGAGATTGTAACTCTGTCCAGAGGCGGCGTAGGCGTTGCCGACGTTACCCGACATATCTACGCGATCAGGCCACTCAATTAACCGTACTCATTCCACGTATTAATAAATGTTTAAAAGCCAAAGGTTGTAGCCACGCCCACGCACCGGCTACTTGCTTACTTAATGGCGCTACTGGACTATCTCCGCTATTGTATTGACTGCTTCGATTGTAAATCAGTTGTGTAGAACTTACGATTCCGTTTTGTTTAGCAATAAATTGTATTTCTAATGTTTAATTCCTTTAAATTGTTCCGACTTCTTTGTATTTCAATTTATCTAAAAGCAACATCATGTCAAGTCTAAAATCAAAGAATGCCTTTGACATGGGAACGTCAAAAGTGAGTTTTTAATAAAATGAAACGTCACGAGATATTGGCTGTCACGGCTCGCCGCTAGCTGACGTCACATAGTGCTTTGTGAAGGCACGTAAAAATGTATTCCAGTTGGTCAGTCTTAGTACAGTTTTGTATACATTTGTTACAGCTCGTTGTCTGTTACAGTTACTCAAGGATTTACAGACGCGTTTTGGTGTTAATCGCAATTTTTTTATGTCCTGTCCTTATTAATATACGAAAATAAAGATGCGAAGATGAGAATGCGTCGTGTCATTGGATATCTAGAATTATATGTAGCATATAAAATATTAGTGTTTTACAATGCTTATCATTGTAATAGCTTTTGGTGATTTTAATGATAATTAGCCAGCAGTATCGTTGACACGGGCGTAGACATCGCGTCGAAACGTAAAGGTCAAAGAGACAAGGCCGAACGAAAGGCGGTATCGCCGCTTGGTACGGACACGATAGAAATTGCGATAAAGACTCGGCTCACCAACAAAATTATAACAAATTTAAATTGAAACCAGGTCGTCTTTTATGTCCTATGTACAACGCATTTTATAATAAACAACCAAAAAAACTATGCCATTTCGATATTCATTATTGTGGTAGTCATTCACCGGATTAGAAAATCTTTGTCTAAAAGTGTCATCGACAACTCAATGTCTAGTTAAAACAATACTATAAATATTAATTTTAACAAAAGTAAATCTTTAATCAAAAACTTTAAACAATTTCTGCAATTCTGTTTACTAAAGAGTAATACGGAATATAATAATATGAAGCACACCTATCACACATAAGAGCGTCGATGGCGCAGTTGTTAAGCGCTTCATCGGGACCGGCGGACCGTACTCGACATTGTCCAGGTTCGATCCCCGCCATGTACCAATTTGACTTTCCATTTTCAAATTGCATATGTACATTATCCGACGCTCTTAAGGTGAGGGAAACGTGATGCAAACTGCGCATATCGGCGAAGAAATTCAAATAAATGTGTGCAGTCAAACAACATGCACTGGGCCAGCGTGGTTGACTATGGCCTAGTCACCCCCTAATAATAGGGTAGGCTGATGATGAAACATATATAACGGACAATTTGTATATAATAATTATTATTTAAATATGGTCTAAAGTGTATTAGGGTTTATGATCTTTTGTAATATTGTTTATATGTATAATTTATACAAGTATGGTGTTGCTTTTTCAATTAATAAGTAAGGTTGAAGTGTATGAAATTACATAGTTGATTAAATGACACGTCATGTCTATAGGTGTGGATTTCGTGAGAGAGGATATGCGTTAAAGGGGTATGAGTTCACATATGACGGCTGATAGAGATGTGTGGAAGAGTAGTACTTAATGTGCCAACCCTATATAGGGAAAAGGGCTGGTTGATGATGACGATGATGTATTAATATATTTCCTATTTATATATGCTGTAACAATAATAGATGCTTGTTTATGTATTTGGTAAGAGAGTGGTATAAAGTAGCATTATATAACTTTGTTTGTGTTTTGTTTCAGGTATGTTTTAAGAGGTTGGAATGTTGAAATAGTGCGTCATAAAAAGGAATGTGGCGGGTCGCCTCGCGCGGTATGTTGAGGTTGTGTTATAAAATATTTTACTTTTGTTTACTCATATGGAAATGAACAAAAGTGTACTTAAATATGTTATCAAATCTTAATGTATGTAAGTTTGTTGACTGAGTAACAAAAGCTTTGTGGTTTTACCAATATCAATGCGTTTATCATGTAGAGATTTTTATGTCATGTCAAGGCCGATATCTGGTCGCCGCGTCATACAAAATATAGTCACCATTAATTTTAAATTGTAACAATAATAATATCATCCTTTATTTACCTCTCTCCGACTCTCATATCTTATTCGTGGTGAAAGCATACGCAAAAAGATCAAGTTTGAAAAGAAACATAATTTTTCGGTGCGTCGGTGGCGCAGTTGTTAAGCGCTCGACCGGACCGGACTGTACTCGACATTGTTTTTCAATTTTCGAATTGCATACGTACATTAACCGACACTCTTAAGGTGAAGGAAAACATCGTGATGCAACCTGCACATATCGGCGAAGAAATTCAAAAAAGACATGTGTGAAGTCAACCAACCCGCACTGGGCCAGCGTGGTTGACTATGGCCTAGTCACCCCTAATAATAGGGTAGGCTCTAAGCCCCTCGGTGGGGACGTATAGTGAGCTGATGATGATGATGATGGTGACATGTATAGTGAGAAATGATTTTACTTCGTAATTTTTCGGATATGTTCGTATTTAACGTGCTCTCTTAAACAACTTTAGTACCCATCCCACTACCGAGAGTTTGACATTTGACACTAAACAAGAAAGTTCCATATTAATAGATATGAAAATGTCACTCATTTAATACGATCATACATTGAGAATACGGGTATCATAGTATTCCGTTTAAGATCCGAGTTTACCCGAAGGAAAATAATTTCCCACTACATTCATTCGCACCATGAATTTAAACTTAACATTTGAACTGTTCTAACTCAACTAAATCTCCTCGTGTTGCCAATATTGATATAATCGTTTAGAACATGTCATACTACATTGGAATGTTATGTAAAACTCAGAGTACCTTTTTAGTATATTTTTGATGACAGATTTTAGGCGTACTTCAAAGACGAATTCAAAATTCAACATTTCAACTGACGTCTTTTGTTTTGCGTTTTATGTACGCACATTGCTTTGTTATTGAAACATCTGGTGACGTAAGTTTATTGTTTGCAATTTTAGATAAGTAATGCGAACCTTTGAAAAATATAGAAAAAAAAAACAAGACGTAACGGAAAGGTTAATGGAAACACAATAGACAAAAGTATGACATCCAACACAATTTGACGAATAGGTAGTTTACGTTAGTAAAAAAATGTATACTTTGGAAAGCATTGGGATAGGCCTATGTCTAGCTCTGGACAGATGAAGGCTGATGTAGATAAATTGACTAGTTTTTTTTTTTACGCCAATACAGACTCACGCGCCGCACTCTTTTCTGCTCTATGCTCAAATTTATACATTCAGTTCTGAGTTCTTGAATTTAATATGTCTACTTATATAATATACTCTATAAACATTAAATATATTTTTGTGCCGATGGGGCGGCAACGCCACAGGGCTTTCTGGATTTCTTATAAAAACTAGTTTAAGTTTTGCTCTTAGAAAGAACCCTCAACAGGTCCGATACTGGTCGGTGTTATTGTCATAAAAATTTAAACAATATATTAATTGTATTCTTTTAACCTGAATATTTAATAGGATACATGACAGATGTTTATATTAAACATCATATAAATGTATACTAGAATAAACAGTTATTTAAAGTATTTTGGTCTACCTGGAAATATACAACATAACTCGTCATTTGTTTTTGTAAAACAGAACAGTTACAGGGGACGCGCGTGGCGGTTGCAAGTTGGCCTATATTTAAATAATACGATTCTAGTCCAGGTCGATCCTACGTGAATGTTACTAGAACGGCGAGCTTATTGGATTACGTTCTGAAAGAAGTTAAAGGTCAAAAGGAAATCTTAATGCAGCTTTTTCCAATGCTGCTCCATTAAAGTTTTATAAAAATGTTAGCAATTTTTTTTACCAATTTACTAATACTTCTTATAATCATTCCTGGTAAGTTTCAAAAAGCTTGTGTTGGGATTTGGTCCACGACAATAGTTGTTTATGTATATAAATTTATGTTTTTACAATTATAGCATAATTACAAGTAGATGGTTCGCTGAATTATAAAATGATTCCAAAACGTTTGTTTCTTATAGAACGCCTTGGAAATTTTATTTTTAAAATTAAGTATTTATCTTGATGTTTGATTTATTACGGATGATAAAAAACAAGGACATATATAAATAAGGAACAGGATATTCATACGTCTGTTTTTTATAATGCTATACAAAATTTAAATAATGACACAAAATGTTATGTTAATTTAAATAAATGGTTTGTTATTTTCTATAGTAAAAGGTATCAAATGAGCAAGCGGCCACTTGCGTTCTCTAAAATATCGAAGGGACCGCTAATCACAGGCTTCTGCGTTTGCATACACACACATACACACACACACACAACATAGTTTTACATTAAAGGAACTTACCAAATGTTCTCATGACATCTCAATGTTAATGTTCATCATATAGTCACATTTTTATCACCAATCAACATTATTTATAATACTAACTACTAACTTTAATAAATAACCTTCAATATTAAAGAAAGAAAATTATACGGAATATATTGCTACGGCGCAGAACTTTCCCGCGTAGCTCGCACCGCGCGTTCGTAGCAAGCAGCCGCTACGAGAGCTTCGGCTACACTGAAGCTTTGAGCAACAAATTGTTAATTCATACTCCCGATGTAGGAATGAAAAACGCCTACAACGTTTTCTATGACTTTGCAATACTTTATTGAGTATGTCTAGAAGCTTGGCCATTTCAGTCGTGTTTGTAAAAATGTGTAATGCTTTTAGAGACATACATTTGTCATAGAAACCTTATATATGCGAAGGTATACATGAATATAAACTTTTTTGGAGTGTACTTCAAAAAACTTTATTATATCTGGATACAATTTGGCATAAAAGAGTGTTATTGTCTGGGATACCGCACAAAGGCTACCTACTGTGTTTTATTATAGTAGTTTTTTTAGTAGGCTTTTTCTGAATTAAAAAAAAACATGACAGTTATGATTACAAGTGCTTTAATTTATTGCTTAATTAAAACCTACAAAAATTGATATTAAAAATAGTTATGTTAATGATGCTAAGAAAAAATTGAAAATTTAATTCTAGAAGAATTGCAAACCCCTAAAAGAATTATTTACTTACTCCGCTGGCGCAGCGACCCGAAGTGGGTCTTGGCCTCCGACACAAGAGAACGCAACGTCGCCTATCCTGCGCCATCTCCTGCCTAAAAGAATTAAAAGGCTTTTAATTAGTTTCTTACAAGATGCCTTAAGTTTTTGTCGCTGTAAAAAGTTTGTCACGAGAAACGTTCAGTTTTAGTATTGTAAAAGTTTACAATGAACATTTAAAACATGCAAAAAGGGGTAAAGCTCGTAATGTGAGTTGCTTGAAACTTTTGACAATTAATTTACATTACTATACAAAACTTTCTATTTTCAATTTTTGCAATTTCGAATTGAAAAAAGGTCTATGTTACTCCAGCATACATAATTTATCTTTCAGTAAAAATAATATGAAAAAAGGTCCAGCCATCTCTAATACAAGCCGGACTTGCGGATAGAACATAGACTAAAAAAATGTAACATTGGTTATTTTTTAAAGTTACGCAAAATACATCATGTGTTTGAAATGTAAAATTTTTATTCTGACATCAGAATCCAAACAATCTAATTTTATTCATCAGTAAAAAAATAAAGTGACAAGATGCAATAAGGAACAAATTGTCCCCTTCTACCAAGAGAAAATGTTGGTAATATTTTCTGTAAGAGCGCTAAGGCGAGCGATGGCTGCAAGCGGGCACGTTCCTGTTTTAAATAATTAGTGCAAAGACTTTTGCACTTAGCACTTAAAGTAGCTTGCTTAATGTTATAATTGTAATATTGAATTTTAAAAAATGTTTCTTTCTCCCATCATCATGAGATTTCTTCTGAAGAAATGAAAAATTCTTCTGCGGAAGATTTTCTTACAAATACAACAAAATCTTAACATGTCGGTTGGAGATCAGGAGTGTGGGGCGTCCTCCCTCCAGGTGGACCGACGACTTAGTGCGGACGGCAGGAAGTCGTTGGATGCGGAAAGCGGAGAACCGCATACTGTGAAAGGCATTGGGAAAGGTCTATGTCTAACAGTGGGCAGACAAGGGCTGATGATGATGATGATGATAGATTTAATATGTTTTGCTTTGTATTTTTATATTCTGCATTATTCAATCCAATAACTTTAAATCATTAATGTTCCTAGTTGAAAATGTCTACAAGTTAGTAACAAGGCTTTGCGTCGAATCCAATTTGCTTCTAAAATTGAATTTCCTCCGGCGATAGGCGCAGGCGTTGGACGGTAAATACGACCTGTTTTTATCGAGGCTTTAAACGAACTGAAAATAAACTACTACAAACAACTAAATCTATGTAAAATGTATTGAAAAATCTTATGACGTGTTTGATTTATTTTTTGGTTGACTGTACACGAAGGTAAAGTTTTTGTTAGTATATCTTGTATATCTTACTAATATTGTAGATGCCATGTTTTGGATGGATGGATGTTTGTTATTACGTATCATGACGGTTGTAGGTAGAAGGAACAAATTGGTACGAATGATTCTACAAAACATTTTTGTTTAATTGCACGCTGACGAAGACGTTAGCGACATCTAATGCATATAACGATGAGTGAATGATTGAATGATTCCTCATTCATAAAATTAGCTGAGTTATTTAGGTTATTACGTTACAGTGGACTTTAAACACGTAAAAATGTTTACACAATTAAAAACTATTTGTGATTAATTTGTGTTACTATTTAAGTAAAAACTTAAAAAAATATGAAATAAAAAAACAACTTGAGGTAAAAAATTAATTGTCTAATTTGGATAAAAATTCTTAATACAATTAGTTCGATCGATTGTAAAGTTTAATTGAGTTTAATAACGTAATTTGCATTTCCTTTAACTAAGCAAAATATTTTGAACGTCCGATTCGTTACATTTTAATAGCAATTAGGTAAATGTTACTTGAACCCTCTGGTCGCTTTGAAAGATGGCGAGGGAATCGATTAAACTTTAACATAAATTGAATACGATAGATTTTCAATGGAGATTAAATCAAATTGTACTACAGGGATGATGTCAAAATCGAATCACCATTAGTCTAATAGTTACCGTTACGGATTTCAGAACATTAAGACAGAGTTCGAATTCCGCCATTCGACTGTTGTAGGATACCTAGCACTCGCCTAGCTTATTTAGAGTAGTACAAGAAATATTACTAAATTAACAAAAATCTAATATTTTGTACCTCCTAAAGGAATGCATTAACCATCTGCGTGCCTTTAAAACTTTAAGTACAGGGTGTTACATTTTATTTTCTATGTAATAAATGGATTACATGTATTAGAATAATTATTAAATTTTTCCTAAGAAAAAATAAAATTTCTTGTTCATACTCTATAAACGATTTCGAATTCTTCGATGAGTAAATTAAGCAAGAATCTTCAGTCAAAAATTGATAATAATAGGTTTTCAAAAGAGTATATTACTATTAACAATTTGCAATATTTAATTAATTCAAAGGCTGTTGATGATGATGATGATGATGAGTTAATTAAATATATACTGAAAAAAAAATGTTTGTTGTACCGCCCTCAACTTCTGAACGATATACGTAGACGTTACAATGATGAAGTCATTACGTTTCGGAGTGACATATTTGGTAGAGACTAATTTTTTGCACGACATCGCTACATACGCCCAAGTTCATATAAAAGTCAGTATTTTAAAAGCGGTCTCATATCTATCAGGTTATTCCTAAGGTGTACATCCTTGTTGCTCTTTAGACAAAACTGTTTAAGTTTTATCCATTTTTTTTTCTTTGTAAACAAAGCAACTAATGTGAGTATTTCTTCGAGTAATTAGAAAAGAGGTTTAGGCTTATATAATGAACTCCTAAATGTCACATATTTGATATAGATAGTAACACGTTGTTAATTCAATTTTTTTACGAAATTATAATTAAAAAAATTTGCTCCAAAAACACAGGGCTTAGTGCAAAGTTTTCGTATTATTTATTTTCTAAATAACAAACTTCTAAACAAGAATGATGTTTTCTTGTATATAAAAAAAATGCTCTGTATTTTTTGACGATTTTTTTTTCAAAGACTTTGTTTTAATTCTATAATAATACTTCAAGTTCAATATAAGGTTATATATCCTGTGTTTTTTTCATTAATATTATCAATATCGAAAGATTTCAATTAAAAAAAAAAACAGCCAGTTAATTTAATAGCTTAGTTATAAATCTGTTTACGAAGTTTGGATTAACGAAATATTGTTGTATAGTAAAGGTTTGTAACGACAACTCATGGGTAAAACTCAAGAGAAGTCCGTATCTAAGATACCACAATTGGTATGAACAATGACCATCATAAAAATAAAGTACCAAGTACGGAGTCAGTCCGGGAGATGCATTTTAAAACAAGTATTTATTGTAGTTTTAATGCATTCATATTTTGAAATACTTTGTGTCGAAATCTTATTGTTTTATTTGTTAGTATACATATATTTAACATATTCATCGACCTAGAATACTCGTATATTTGTGTAAAATATTAATTTTTAATCCAAATTATCATATGATGAAATTTATATTTTATTGTGCTTGCATCAGGATTAGATTGCATGATATTATAATATGCATATTTGAAGCGAAAAATTTGTAGACCTTTTCAAGGAGTGTGAAATTTCACACAATTAAAATGAATGTAGGGAAATTAATTTTTGTTGATGAGTTTTTAATAAAAAAAAGGGTCGTGAATTTGGGTCAATAGGCGACCACTGTTATAAACATAAATCACGCTGTCTACAGGTCTAGATTTAGAGTAAACTACCTCAATTTAATATTGTTACTGAAGTGTTAAGACCTGTTACTCACACACACTGAGTAATCACGTATGCCATTGCACAAGCATGCAGCAGTGGAAATAAGCACACAACCTTCATAAAACATTCAAAAGCCGAAATACAATAGTCAAGATTCCATTTGTAATTCTAGACACTTGAAGATTTTTTCCGACTTCTTGTACTTACTTCAAGTACAATTATTTCTGAGAAACAGCAAACTTGTTTCCTTTTATATTCC
>JAODUI010017074.1:0-10287 GCA_027563995.1 Papilio gigon | reverse complement strand
CGTGGCAATCGATGGGGGAGGCCTACGTCCAGCAGTGGACTACACTAGGCTGATAATGATGATGATGATGATGATAAGGAAAGTTCTACCAGTGACTTACACAATAAAAGGATTTATGTAACTCGAGCGATTTGTCTCTGGCAGTAGCGGGGGGCAACGGAAAAATGTAATTAGCGAATGATCTGCGACTCTAGGCCCTGATTTGATTGCTTACAAAAGTTTCTTCTGATAAAACTGATATTATTACTAAATTATAGCAGCTATAAAATAAACTTAACAAAAGAAAAGATCGTTTTTCTATTACATTTTCTTATCCCATCTATAATTATAACAAACAATTGATATTGGTATAGAAAAACATTTATCAAGATATGAATTATAAATAACAGCCCTCTACAATGTTTGTTTACATTACATGGGTGCTGAGTTGGACTAAACACTATTATTATGTGAGGTGTCGTCGTCCACAGCACATATTATGCTTTCGAGGCTCGACGCGTACCCAAGTTAGGCATGACTAGGTCGCAGTCACCCACGCTCTCTCAGTGCGGGTTGACTTCACACATATCTTTTAATTACTTCGCCGGTTGTATTGCCGATGCAGCCATTAAGTTGTTTTTCTTCTCAATGTAAAGTGTCAACTTTGATGACTAGCTCCAATCTAACCGACGGTTTCCACAGCCGAAACAAATAAAGACATATTTCTATTTTAGTTTTTTCAAAGAATAAAGTGGTCGCTTAAGAGTTTGCAAAAACTCAGTAATGCAAAAGATTTGCAGTAACGCGCAACTTGTTTCTTATTTGCAAAATATAAGTTTTCCCTCTTCAATGGGAATTTTAAATATGGAACAAAGTGCGCCTTAAATAGCTGCAATCCTCTTATTTCTTTTCATGAAACTCTTGCTTTTTAATAGAAAATGTGTCAAAGGAAATTCCATTTTTCTCTTGTAATCGCAACTTTTAAAAATAACTTTCAAGAAGAACTATTTTTAAATTTTAACTTTTTATATGAAGTATGAAGACTTAAATATAAGAAACAACCGTACTTATCGAATATATGCTTAATGTTTACATTTAATTCGTCTGTATCCATACTAATCTCATAAAGCTTAAACTTTTTTACTTTGTTATGTACTATCTCAGCAGCCGCCGCACAGGTTTGAATAATCCCTTTTGTACAAACGAGCCCTACACTTGCGCTAGGCTTTAAGCTACATATTAACACGTTATTAAATTTAAGAGATGAAATAAATGGGAAATAAATGCTATAAAAGAATCTAATGCAGGTGCAGCCTCACGGGAACGACTACTAGTTATGACAAGTTAAAATATAGTAATCCTAATTAATTTCTTGTCTCATACAAGTTAGACGACTAATCGAGAGTCAATATTGGAAATGTTATTTTGTATTGTAAATATGGGTCTGAACCGGTGATCGTGGCAATCGATGGGGGAGGCCTACGTTCAGCAGTGGACTACATTAGGCTGATAACGATTAATGATGATGATGATTGTAGATAATAACACTGAAGAGATTAATTCCAATAAAGGGCAGATATTTTTCCGCCTCATTTTTGTGCTCCGGAGGTCTCAAACAAGGTAACAAGGCAGACATATAGATCGAACTAACGTAAATACATTAATGGAAACAATTGCATCACGGAATAATATAAATACCAATAGCTTTAAAGTTTCAGGTCACCTTGAGTCCGGGGACAAGAATATCAGAGTGCAGCCAACGAAATTAATTTCCTTACCACTAAATATTTTACATCACACAGCAAACTGTTACTATAAGAGTTATATCACGGGTGTATGTAAACGATGACAAGTTTTCAATATAATTGAATTCTTGTGTTAAATTACTTGTTAGTGATATGGGTAGGAAATAAACGTCCCCGACTGTATATATCCCAAGTCAAACGAAACGGGAGACATTTGTGTTCAACGGACCGCAGTATGCATCCACCGAAGCGGTTCTATACCGACATATTGTAGATTGTGTAGAAACCGCAAGAGCCTTAATCCTAACACATTTCGTTACTTCGTCATATTCTGCTTTATATTTCTTTAAGATTGAAACAATGGTAATATTCTTAGGCAAATGCTACAGGCTGGAAGGGAAAAAAGTATGATAAAAAAAAAGTTTAATTTTCCTGACCTTACTTCCAGTAACCTTTTCTCATGCTATTAGGTAAGGGTAACAGAAAGGTCCGTGAAAAAATAATAAGTAATATTTACCTCACTTTCCAAATTACGTCTATGAGTGTAAGACAGGTCAATGAAAGTCTGCGGTCGGATGCTGATCTATTAATTATGTATCTACCTTCTATATACTACAATTAGTACATACATAATTATTTATTTACAGGTATCGTAAGGATTAATTTTACAATGACTATGCTATACAAGTCACTCGGATCTTCACAAACATCATCAGCTCACGTTATATCCATAGAAGGGCTCGGAGCCTACCCTTGATTAGAGTTAGTAATAGTAATTAGTAGTTCGTGTGCGTGTAGCTTGAATCACGATGTTTTCCTTCGCTTTACAAACATCTTAATAAATGTAAGAATTGAGAACAGTCAACAAACACATAAGAACAAGTTGGATATCGAACACAAGACCAGCAGATTACACGTTAATCGACTAAGCCGCCGGCGCTCTTGTGCCTACAAAATGCTTTTATTAAAAATCAAATCAATGTCGGACATTATTCAATTCATAACTTAATAAAGCTTTAATGGAAAGCGGATACTCGCTCCATCAGTTATAAAACAAGCAAAACTCATTATAAGCGTAAGCATATTCTGAGCATGAATAAAAAGTAAAAATATTTCTTGTAAAGAAAGCGAAAAAGCATCTACGAGTTGATAAACATTTATCTTTTGTTACGTAAAATTGTGGGTATCAACTGTCGACACCTAATAAAATCGATACTTACCATATGTTTTCAAAAGCGTTTGTTTTCGATAAAAACCACCAACCGTTGTTTAATTATTTTTGTATATAAAATTTGCCGCAAAATGTGAATTATGAGAACACGTCGAAAACTCAATTTTATCTGGTTCTTTTCACTCTTTGTTTTTCATAATCTGTTGAATATGAATGTCCAATAGAATCGAATTTAAAATATCAAATGTTCGAGTGCGGAAATATTCAGCACAATTGTTTTGTTTGCGGCTCCAACAAATTTAATTTGAGTATATTTTTTTTCTATAAAATAATTCTTATTTCCAACATGAAACGTTACTAAATTTAAAATAAACGAGTTCAAACTTATATTTGCAACTTGTAGTCACTAATCTGGAGCACAAAGGTGAGGCGGAAAAGAAGATACCCGGGGCATTTTTAAAATTAAATTTCATAGTTAATGAAATATGATATTTCGGAAATTAATTTACGACGTCAAACGTTATATGAAACACTCAATCAGTAGGTCATATATGTATGCCTACAGGGTTAAGATTATGCGAAACCTCACTTATTTGGCGTAGTTAATATGTAGCTTAACTCTCCTGACCCGCAACTTCGAAATTATCACAAAGCCCATCGTGTGGCACATTAAGAATATTGTATTTAATAATGCAATGTCTAAGTAATAAGAGATTGTTGTAATCGACTGAGGAAACAATGAAGGTAAGAGCTCATGTTGCTAAAGCTGTACAGATCTCAACAACAATAGTCGGTGTACAGTCGCTCGGTACAGCGGCCGCCTGCATTGCGTACAGTACACTAGCGCCGTATTTTGTACCACGACTGGTATTGTTCCATGTAGGTACATGTAAATGGAACATCGTTACCTAACACATTCATATTTGCTAACATAACATGTTTACGTGACTAAATTGTGAGTTTCGACAGAATTTAACATATATCAACGTGAATTCGTCTTAAATTTCAACGTACGATGGTATTTTAGTTTCATTTTTATTATAACACAACATAGTTTAATATAATATTATGATACGATTGTGTGGATATCATTTAAATACAAAAAGAATAGGTGCTACGACATTATACTTAAATATTCGTAATCGTTCCAAATTAAAACAGGTGAAAATTATGCCGCAACAATTATGTGACAAGGAAATATCAAATACTTTTAGTACGTCAGACATCCCGCTTCGAATCCGAACAAACAGCGCTCGAAGTTCCTATTTTTATTATGAGAATAACCCGTTCAAAGACAACCCCCATATTCGCGCTATTATTGTGACACCCCTACATCAGGTACACACGAGGTATTATAAAACGCGAGCTTTTATATCGCAAGTTTTGAGATACATCAAGGCTTAGTGACGACTTACACGGATAACTTCTAACAATCCACAGCGGTTTCAAGTAATTATTAAGAAATATTCAATACGTTTGGTGGATCTAAAATATAGATAGGTTTTAGAATATGTTTCTCTTCGTGTATTCCGGCAGTGGGAACAAACGGAGACATACCCTGGCTCATGATATTGAGTGCACCCGTTGTCACACAGGCCTAAGCCTTCGTCTACACTCACTTTGGACATGTGACAGCATTTAAGAGGGTAGTCCGCTTGACGGCATTCAAGTGTCTACACAGCGAAGTACAAAGGATTCACATTGCCGACAAAATAGCTATTAGCGTTTTGATCTTCATATTACTACAACTGTTTTGAAGTTCCACAATCGTTTCATCTCATCAATAATAAGAAAATAGTCTTGTGTTATCTTTGGAAAATGAAGTTTAACTACTAACCGTAGGACTCCACTGCTGACACTTAACTTGATACATTGTTGTCATCACTTACATTCTCGCTAACCTGTCGATAAATCAGTTATGTCATTCGTTAGCTGCATTGCTGACGATTGTTTTGGTTAATGTGTGCTATGGATATGGTTTATAATAGTTCAATAGTTGGGCTTCGAACTCTCTATCAAGTACTTGAAATCTGTACCCTAAATGATTAGGTAATTGGCACGTTAGCAATGTTCAAATGATAGGGTGATATTGATTCGGAAATACCGGTAAACAATCAATTCCCCACAACGTTACAGTACAATACAAATGACAAAATAAATTGTAAACAACACCAGCGTTCTATTGTATATCAAAGCGGTGATATGTTGAATCAGATTTAGGTATGATCGCTTTAAATTTGTTGTAAAATAAATTAACATGTTTGTGTGGAAAAGTTTTCTGAATCGAATATACAGCTAGCTTTGACATGATAATTTCTATTTAGTCTGACTCGCTTATAAAAGTTAAATGTTGCATATGACTGAAACTAAACGGCGGAAAAGGCTTCATTATCTCTATTCGCGTTAAAAAACTTAATTAACCGGACTCTGGGACCGTTCGTGTATGAGTCGTCACTTACTTTTCATCTAACTTTTAAATTTTCGCATATTTTTGTTAAACACAAATGTTTATGTCCCTATTCTTTAAAAATCTTTCACACAACTTAATTTTTATCTGCACCGTTTTAATTGAACGATTTAACTGTACAGTTAAAAGTTAAGTACGTAACATTTTAAATGTCGGTTAAATTGTACAGTTTTCAGTTTCGCAACACACGCAAAGCTTTAACTGTACAGTTCAACTGTGTAGTTACGAAATTGTTTTTTGTTACTTGTTATTTTAAACGTTTTTGAAATAACTTAATTTAAAATAACTTGTCTTGTTTATAATATCAAATGTTATTCTATTGATGTCGGGCCAAAGTCGCTCTATGATTATGGCCCAGCAAGCAGCCTAAGTTTTGATATTACATGAAAATTTAAAATGTCCACAACAGTTAAAACTAGAAGCAATATAATCTTTGATAACAGTCTATGCGATGAAAACATTCGTTGCATTCCTAACAATTGTTCTAGAATGGAAATAGGAATATGCTTTCAGTGGATTTCACCCTCTTTATAATGCGTTTTAATGCTGGCAAGTTGCCGCTCAACACAGCTTATTGGCAATAACGAACTAACCCAATGTTACCTAACCTATAATCATACACTAAATTTCAAAATTATAGTTCTACAAATGACTTCACAATGTAAATTAACCTTTTTCTACATTTACAGCCTTATACCTTTGAAAATACTCCTATAAACCCTTCCATAAAATGCACGACAATGTATTTTTAATAATAATTTTATTGTTTCAATATCACCTAATTTTAGAAGCATTATTCTGTATAGCGTAAAACCTTTCGCAAGTGCAGTCCTTGTTTGTACTTAAAATAATTATTCAAAACTTCGCCATCATACCTTAACAAAGTTCAAAAGTTTACGCCTTATATAGTAATAAAAATAGCTTATGAAAACATTTGCTATTTTTTTAAGTAGGCGCTATTTGATGTAGCAACAAAAATTAACATAGTTATATTTAAACAAATAATAAAGTGGATGCATTTGAACGAATTATATGGCTAAAGTTAACTTATCATGAGCAAATTATACTTATTATTTCAATTAAATCACTTGAATAATGAGCAGCTTACACTGAGCAGTGCGGTCACCAACTTGCTTTAGAATGAGGGTTAAAACGTACGCGTTCCAAAGCATTATATTCTACGCTCCAGAGGCCTGTGAAGTTTGATTACGGCCTTAGGCAAGTTAAAGCTTTAGTCCTTAGGTTCATGGTGACGTACAAACTAGTTTCTAGTATATATTCCGCTATATAATTTTAATTTGACACACATAAGTATACGTATGCCTTTGTAAAAAAATATCCTATTCAAAATAAAAGCAAAAATCATACTGAAAAAGTTAGTGAAATTTCACAAAGCGACATTTTAGCGTGTTCTATTTATGACAATTTTGTTCATCGACGGCAAAATGACACCTTTTAATAGTTAACTGCAACATCGGCAAATTGGAATTTTGTTGGGTTTTTTTACGTATTGTGTGATATTTTAAAAATTAAAATACAAGTAAGGTGGGCGGACCATGTTTTCGATTTCTAGATCAATCTAGCCGATCAGAGCCTTACACGGCTATCATGATTTATTCATAAACTGTAAACTTCGTTACACATACAAATGTAGTCCGCGTCTCCCTTACCATATCCACTGTAGAAACATTTCCACACAAACCGGCTAGCCATTCAGGCATTTTCTTTGAAAATAATTGCAAAGTTTCCGCTTCCCGTATTAAAACATTTAATTTAATTAACAATAAAGAGATAACTACTGCAGATTCATTATTGTTTAACTCTATAACTTCACAAAATAGAAGCATAACATTATTAAGTGTTACAAGTCTGCTTTTATTAAATTTTTTCCAATTTTAACTGTAGCTTGCCGGCATCCGTTTCTGTTTTTTTTTTATTGACTACCAATATTGTTCTCTAAAAGATGCTATTATCTACTTGATTTTTTTTTAAATGGAACTTTGGAATGTATTCTCGTGTAATTAATAATTTATTTTATGAACGAGCAATCCCTACATTGTTTTATTTTTATATTAAAGATTCTGTAAAGCAATGCCGATCCGAACTTAAAAATACCGAGGATATTAAATTTTATGAAATATTAATATGAATTGTTGCAATATAAAATGTCGCGATGTCAATACCAAAAATGAAGTGTGGAAATTGGAAAAGATTACTACGAAAGCTTCGACCCCCGTTGTGACAATTTCCCGTCACACATCCAATATGTACAGCGGCATTCAAACGCGCTATTCGACTTACAGAAAAATAATTTTGTTTCCCCGCTGCAAACTTAACTCTTCGTCATACAAAAACTAATAGAGTGTTAGCAACTATTTTATGAAAACATGTTTTTAACATCGGTGTCTTCAGTGGCATTTTTAAAGCGCTATGACCTAGCTTCCTAGAAGAACCGAGAGCACCTATTTTATATAGATTGGCAACTCAACAGTTCCTCCGGTGTTGCGTATATCCATAGGGGTCAGATCCCTTAACATTATATAAGTATATATTTATTTTTGCATATTTACCTATTCTCCCGAAAAACTTTATTAAACGTAGCATAGTATGATATATTCTTACCTTCGAAAACGTTGACACGATTGTTATTTTATAAGTGGGTTACCGCCAACAAAGCTCATTGTACATTTTACAACATGTTATGTCATCTACACCACTTAGTAACTAACAGTGACGTGAGTATTAACTATAAGTATCATAATAAAATCTATATAAAAAACGCATTTTTTTTTATTAAATCGATTAACACGTGGACAACCGTCCTTTAGAAATTAGTGGAAATTATTTGAATTTCAAAAATGCCAAATGTTTATGGCAGACGCCGGATTGCATTTCCCGGGGTAACAATTGATTGGATTGATTCACTTCTCACACGCATTTTAATTTATTCGTAAGCTATCATGATTTCTTCCTCAACCGTAAGAACGTACTATTAAATTGTAAATAATGTCACTAAGTAATGTCACTAAATTTTTTAACTGAATTGCAATTAAAAAATTAAATCTCGCAATGAAGCTCGTATAAAATACAGGTAGTTTCTGAAAGAATTACATTTCAATTTCAAGACTGGGAAGATGTAAAAAGGTCTTATTTCAGTCCTGAAGCTCATTCTAATGCAAATTTAAAACATTCCTATTTCCTACCTTCATTTCTTTCATTACCTTATTCTGATGACTTTTTAGGAGACTGTTCAATTGTTTTTTTTTTTTTTTACTTTTCACCCTTGGCGCTCGATGTCACGCTCGTAGCCAACACGATATCCTCAGCAGTGTACAGCCTCTCCGGGAGGTTCATTAGCATCAATTTGTGGTAATTCAGACACGGATTGACTTAAAGCACTACCTTAACTTTATCATTTATAATTTGTTATTTGTTTTATTATTTAGTTATATGTAATAGAGGTGGAACCACACGACCTGGTTGCTGTCAATTAGGAGGAGACAGCGCAGAACAGGCTGTGTTGTCGTTCTCTTGTGTCGGAGGGCAAGTCCCACTTTGGGTAGCTGCGCCGGCGGAGTGTCATCAAGTATTCCAACGAAATATTTAATTGAATTAAACCAAGGAAAGTATACTACCTGGTATCCATATGTCGTGGACATGCTACATTACTCCTCATAGTGCCTTCAGTTAAAACAAGTACGCATTAAGCGATGCCAATTCGGCAGAATTGCTGTCTACTACATTAATTTTATAGTTTCGAGAAATTCTCTTAATAAAATTGAATAACCCATATATTATATTTTATTACGGGATTCGTAAAAATGGAGCTGTTTCAAACTTCTCTGGTTTTCATATATGAAGATAAATATGGTCTGATTGTCAATCGTGATTAATAATTTCTAGCCGTTAAGTCGTGGAAAATATGTAGTTAGTGCCCAAGAGATAGTTGCTATTTACGTGACGAATTCCCATTTCGTACACCGCAGTATTCGCAAAGCATATTTATTAAGGAAGCAAGTACATGACGATCCCTAGCAACAGACATTCCTCTCTCCATCTCACTTTGACCTAAATTAGATCTATTTTGACATTAAATTTTAACATAAGCAGTTAAAAACTTTTTTAATATTTCGCCGTCACGATTAATTAACAAGCGTTTTAAAAATAATTTAAGTGTTAATCTAATTTATAATGATGAAATATTTTCTTTCAACATAGTATATTATTTTTTCTAATTAAAATCTATCTGCGTTTTAAGCCAAAATAAAAAAAAAATTCGAACCATAAAATTCACTGAGTCGTGAGATAATTTTGTGCAAGCCGTCATCGGCGCCTCGGAAGCCAATGAAGATCTTGATTGTTAACGCTAGAATAATCAACATTAATCAATTTATTATAATTAATTTAATTACTCAAGGATGTGAATCTCATTAAATCGGATTAATTAATACGTGAGTCATGAAGCATGACACTGGCTGGATATAGGTCACATCTAGAGGAGGTAACTTAAGCGCGGTCACGTCGGGATACATACACAGCATACAGCAAACAACCAATTATAAAATTAATACAAGCTTGTATTTCTCAAAACTCCTTATCATCTTAAGTGAGTAAAATCCTGTTATATTTTAGATGAAGCAGCGTTGGCGACCTCTTGTATGACCAAGATTCCCTTCAGGTCGTTGTCTCAGTTGGGTAATTATTTTAATAAGAAAGTCGTCTTTCTTGTGTCGAGCGGACCATGCTAACAGCAGCTCTTGCTGTGGCCTTTACCCCTATTACATATGTAAGACGTTTTTTTTACCTTTAGTACAAGTATAAATGAAGCGCGTTTGATTTGGTCCCTAAAACGAGGAAGTCGAGGAACTTATTAGAAACTTACGACCACGTAAAGCCCCTGGCTCAGATGGTATCACCAATAAGGT
>JAODUI010017073.1:0-10343 GCA_027563995.1 Papilio gigon | reverse complement strand
CTCGAGAACCGCTGAACGGATTTATCTTATCTCGGTCTTGGAATGTTCGTGGAGGTCTAGGGAAGGTTTAAAAGGTGACAAAAATTAGAAAAACTCCCGTGAAAGCTTTAAAAATAGCCCTTCGCCATTTCCCATACAAACGTTTTTTTCCCGAGGAAAAAGTGTTTTTTTTTTTTGTATTTCCTATTAAATTCAAAAATCTGTTTATTTATTGCCTTCAGGGCGAAACAGAGTTCGCGGGGTCAGCTAGTCGACAAAATTATAACATTACGAGTTTCCACTTACGGAGAATAATACAAAAAAAATATTGTTCTATCTGTTTTTGAATGTTTTCGGTAGCCTAAAGCAAATTTCAAAACCGCCTAAGAAAATATAAAAGTGGTCAACACTTTGAAGGGAAGAAAATATTATCCTTACGTATTTAGTGTTCAAAGGGGTCCGCGAAAGGTCAGAGATTAACATAAAAAGGGAGCGAGCTGCCGACGAAATCTCACCGGAGTCTCTTCTAGCGTTAACTAATTCCCATTAAACTTTGTATCAAATTACAAGGTGATTGCATTGCAACCTTCTTTCTTCGGTTAAAATATTTTTGTCCCTTAATTTTCTTTTACTCAAAGAAGTAAATATAAAGGAAATTGTTACGTAATTGAAATGCGATAGTGTAAATGGATTGATATTAGCAGGTAACAATAAAATGGCTTAACAGATCTGGATGAAATGTGTCAAAGATTATAGATTACTATATAGAAAAGTACATAAACTACCTACTACGTTATTATTAATTACGCTTGAGCAAAGTCTCAGGCAAAACCTAGCACTCAATGAAGCTTTTATTGGTAAACATTTACCTTATTTAACTAAAACAATTAAAAAGATAACGACAATTTAGTGAAACTCAAAGAACATAACCTCTTTTGTTTTCTCAATATTAATATACAGTCTAACTAGGAAGAGAAAAAAACCTGACCTGGGGATGCTTCAATTGTCTTTTTTATTAAAATACTTACTCAAGGAAGTTAGTTCCATATTTTTCCGCACCATGGCGAGAGTTTTTATATTTCTGGTCAGACTTTATAAGACTAAGATAAAAGTTCTATAGAGAAATATATTTTCCTTTGTTTAAGTAAAAGTATTTTTCTTGATATTTAAATAAAACGCCTTCAGTCCTAAGTTTTTATCTTTTTCTATTTCCATTTTGTTTTTCCAGAACACAGGACGGGGACTAAGTAAGAAGGTTTCTTAAAAGGTTCGCCCGCCTTTTGGGAGGTTCTCAGGAGTCAGATGAATTACTAAATTAAAAGTTTCTTTTCTCGAATACATTCATTCACTTGAGCTTAAAACAAGGTGTCGATTTTATCTTCGTAAGACAAAATATCTTCTGTAAAGGTCATTACACACCTTCAGTTCTAACTGAACAGTCATATTGTGTAGTTTGAGTGTTTCGTTAACATTAAATGTGTGTAGCAGGCTTAAGTGTTTTTAAGGCGAGCAAACTAGCACTAGACTACGAGCTTCAGTTAGTGTATTACTCTAGCATTCTCTACGTAGGTTAGTCTTCAGTATAGGACACAATATTTCACATTCAATGCTAACTACAAGTCTACGTGGCTTGCATGAACTACTCCCGGCCGCTCCCGAAACCTCCATCGAACCTCTCGACGCTCGTAAACTCTCAATGCAAATGTAACGAGTACTTACTCGCAAAATTGGCTGAAAATTGAGCTGGTTATTTTTAAATATTGCTTCAAAAGAGATTTTAAATATACGCATTTATATTTGAAGCGTGACTGTTATGTAAATCAATTATTTTGAGGAAATTACTATTTCATTGAGTGAAAATGTTGGATTATTTTAAGATAACGTTAATTAAACTTGAACTGAAAAGTATAATGTACAACAATGGCAACGAACGAAAGAAACAATACAGAGACTAAATAAGTTATTATAACCTAGTTGCAGAATGGACTTATCTGTTAACATTCCGAATATGGAAATATTATCAAAATGTGGATTTTATTATACAATAAAATACCACTTTTATCTCTCTAATTTCAATTTAATAGTCCCCCAGTTATCGTCGCGGCCATCTCAACTACATATTTGATGTTCATAGCTGTATCGATTCGTAATTGATAGTCAAATTTAAAACATTGAAATTGAAAATTTACAGTACTGTTTAAGGTTTTGTTTAGTTGCATTTTAATGATAATAATTCAGTACAGTAGCTCGATATTCTAATATACGTTATTTATTACAGTTACTACAATTTATTATACTAGTATTATAGTAGGAAAGTTTGGATGGATGGATATTTGTTACAGCTTAACAAATCTCGGTGAAACTTGGTAGAACATAGTCTGGAACATATTGGTTAAATGCTAGGTTTTCAATTCCGCACAGAAGAAATCGCGGAAGGAACCTAGTTTCCATTATAAAGACAAGTTTACAGTTTACACATCAATATATACTGTTAACCATAATATAATTAATGAATTTAAATGTGGAGATACACCGGTAGGGATCTCTAGGAAGAGATCGCTTGAAACGTGATATGGTGAGTGACGACTGATGATTGAAGATAGATCGGAGTGGATGATGAACACCTGATGCTTAAACTAGGCGTTAGTAACTAGGAGATTATAAAGATAACATAGTTAATACGCCAAAATAAAGGACTTTTTACATTATTAAAGCGAGATAAATACAGTCTCGCAGCTAACTGTTTTAGTGTCTTTATTTTTAAATTGCACATTCTGCTTCAAGTCACGTATTTTAGGAAAAAATTATCACTTTGACAATAAATTTTACTACGGATTAAGGATTAAAGTAATAGCATTTGTAACCTTCACATTTGAACCATACTAGCCACGAGCCGCGGTCTCTTCCTCGTAGAATTAAAAACACTTCGATTGTATCATATATTCCACACAGTAATCTATATACCAAATTAAATCCGGGTTTAGTTGTTCCGAAGTTACTTGATAATATACATCCCTCCATCCAAATTTTAATAAGATAAATAGTCTAATTTGAAGTGCTAATAACTTGTTAAAGGTACGGACTACTGTTCTAGCGGTCGTTGGTTCAAATCCCACCATTCGACAATTATCGTGAACCATATACTAACACAAGCTTTTTCAAGCTTACCTGGAATGGTGAAAGAAATATTAGTAAATTGTCAAAAATCGACTAATTTATAAAAGAACATGATAAGCCATTTTCCGCTGGCAAACTATCAACTAATATCCAATTAGTGGATACATGATCGTGTTTAGTTGCGTTGTTACAAGCTCAGGGTAACAACAAGGCTCGCTCGAGGACATAATAATTATATAACGATTTTATTATACGTAATTAACTGTTCATAACCAAGTAAATACATTAATAATTATTTGTATTAAGGCGTGGTACAAACTATTAAACCGATAGTAAGTTTTTTGTACTTATAATAGAAATATATGACATGTATTGTAAACATTAAGCTTTATCAAATTACTTTATGTAATAACTAATTCTCTCGTGACTTTACGCGGTATTAAAAAAAAACTTAGTAAGTAGATTACACGATATTCTGGACGGTAATCAATTTCTGTGACAAATTTCATCCGGATCTGTTGAACCGTTTTGGAGTTACATTCTGATAAACATCGATCGAAAATTTTACAGTTCTAATAGTGCGATTACAAGACTGTTCTTTAATTAACTAGGGGATTTAATAATCTAGCTCTGCCCACTCCCAATATAATGGTGCGAACAAAGAAGGGGATTGAACGAGATAAGAAATGAAGAAGAAGATGCATTTTATCTCGATGGCGCGTCATAAAATATTTACGTTCCATCATTCCACCCGGCAAGATCTCAGCAAGTCCTCATTATTTATAAGAATAAAAATGGCAATACAGTGTTGTCTGACATAAATTATATTGTGTTCTGTCTTTCATACGTAATTCAAATCTTTGCGACGGTTAACTATAAATATGCCTTACTAACCATACTAATTACATAAATTGATGAATTATGAAGGTATGAAATGGATAGTATTTGTTAGTAGGAAACTTCAACACAGTACAACGAAACTTGACGCAATGAGGCACAGTGACAGCCTTATATTTAAAATAGCATAAAGCATACTTACTAAAATCATGAAGTCAAAATAATATCTCAAAATTTCGAAATATCATTTTCATAAACAAAAACCTTTCTGTTATCTCAGAAAATCTTTTTGGAGAATATAACAACAATCCGTTCACGGGCAGGTGGTTCAGCTGTGAAAACCGACGGTTAAAATTTTACGCGTTAGTAACACCGCACCTAGCACGAGTGAGTGGATAATAAAATGGCGGGTGTAACAGTCCATTTACTTATATGTTTTATCGCGTTGTTTTGTTACAAAAATGTATTGAAGCAAGCGCGGGTTAGCCACTTATCTGGTAGGGTCGTGGTTGTAGGTTAGGTAATACAAAACATCCGTGTTAAACCACGTTGGTGTTTTTTAAAACACTGGCCAGAAATGTTTTATAGATTGTATTAACTCTATTTGGAAAAAAAACAGAGAATCTTATCATTTTTAAATTAATTCCATAATGGACTCAGTTATAGCGCAACCAAGAATAAAAAAATCATGGCGGATAATTCAATTGGCTTCGTTCTTACATTACTCTAAAATGTGCACAAAGAAATTAGTTCCACATTTTTCCGCAATATGACGAGAGCTTTTATTTGACCAGACTATTTGTATCTGTGTATTTTTTACAAGAATTAAATTAACGCTCGACCACTATCCCTCCTGATGCCAAATGATTAGTCGAAAGTTGGTACGCGCTAGTTTAGTAAGTGCCTGTTCACTCTACTTTTCAATCAATTTATATCTCTTATTTAGCTTTGAAGCAGAAAAAGTATGCACAAGTTACAAGTTCAGTTAATTTAGTGGAATAACTTTAAAGTATTCTTTCAAAGTTTATTTTATTTAATGTTTCCAATTTAAATTCATAGCTTTGAAATATAAGTTTACAAACGTGAAGGCTTCTTCGCATATTTAAGAGCAAAGGGCGTTTTAAAAGCAAAGTTGAAAGGTCACATTTATAAATTCCATTTAAATTATAAAGTACTAGGAACGTCACGCTTCGTGTATTAAGTCTAGCTCAGATAAATCTAGATTTAATCTCTTCAAAATGTACATCTGTCGGTAAATGTCAAACGTATCTTTTCATCCTTCGGTCAAATTTAGAAAATTGCTTTCGACTTTTACCTTTTTAAAACTCGATATTTGAAAAATATATTAGACTTTAAATAGGTTTTATGTAACCTAGCTTATATATATATATAAGCTATAAGGTAGCTTAAAGGTCAATCAATATAAAATTACATTTTACAAATAGACTCAATCAGACGCTGAATTTGTATAACACACTCCATATATAAGTTGAATGTGAAAACGCCAATAGCCTAATGGTTTTTTTTTATTATTAATAATTATTATGACTCTACAGACTTGCAGTCCGTACTCTTTCTTGCTCTATATACATTTATACATTCAGTTCCTTAATTTAAATATATATCTACTTATATAACTTCTTCTTCTTCTTAACTATACTATACTATTTTTTTTGTGTTTTTTTGTGCCGATGGGGAGACAACGTCAGAATATAGCCCAATGGTTAAGGGTATCTATTTCCGATCAAGTGGTCGAGAGTTCATATCCCACCTATTGTAAACCATATCCTGAACAATCCTAGACATTAGTTGGTGTGATAAAAGAAATATTAATCAATCAAGAAAACTGTAATGACATTTTGTTTTTCAAAAAAAATGTATGAATAACAATCCTTGTAATGTGACACTGTACCTGGTAGTTAATTTTATGTTCGAAAATAGAGATTAAAATGTCGTCCACATTTAAATTAAAAGGTTATGAAAATTTAAACTTTAGCAGTATGTGAGCTTAGTGGTAACGTATGCTAGTGCCCACGCTAATTGCAATATATTTCTCTGGTAGCTTAGTTACACATGAAACTTTGCATTTTCGAAATATCCAAAATGTGTCATTTTTTTTAAAGGAAATTATTTAACTTTCGTGAGACATTATGAACTAAATATAAAACGACTATCATTTTTAATTCGGTGTCGCCACCGACTACTGTTGACCCTCTCAGGGACTCTTCTTTATTGTGTGAGAGGCCGCGGTCACGAAAATATATACCACTTCCATTCACCCTGAAGAAGACCACAACTCGTTTAGCTAGGTATACAATTTACTTAGTGGCCTAAGCGCTATTCCCAGGACCGTCCTGGAGTTACGGGACATAATAAATCCATCCAAACTTTCGAATTTATAAAATAAGATATATACCGATGTCCTTTTACATAAGCGTTCAATGTTAATATTAAATTGTAAGCATAAAATATTGTAAAGTTTTATATAAATTGTTACTACAATTGAATAAAATTTCCAATTTCAAATACACTCTCTCTTTGATCGAGTAACAAAGAAACACTTTGCTATTGTGTTCAAACAATTGTCGTTGTAATGAACACCCTTTGTAAAGCGACCGTTTAACAGCTCGCTTGAATTACTTTCGCGTCGAATACGAATTCTACGAACACTGTTTCATTTATTTAAACATGAAGTAGAGATGACATAGGAGAAAGGTAAATGATTCTAAGTGAATTTAATAGTTAACTAAGAGATATATAAGTTACTTATTTGACTAACTCATGATGACATTAGTTCTTCATGAGAAGATCATCAGCTTTTGTCTACCCACAGCTGGACATCGCCTGTCCCAATACTTACGATAATAATGCCTAATACTTATTTAAAAAAAAATGCTGGATATATTTAAAATAGTAATTGCGAGATGACTAAAATTACGTATTAAATAAATGACAGAGCTTCCGCAGACATCAATACTTTTATCGGCAGAAAATTTATCGGTCACTAAATTAATATGATGTATGTACTTGTATGGAAGTGGGCGTTCATAGATTTGGTGTTTAATTTTGTATTAACAACGCAACCTTATTAAACTATCCGTCTACTTAGTCGGCGGAGTCTCTTAAGTTAAGTGCTATTTTGATACGTCTGTTTAATTTTAGTACCAAAATAACTTACTAGATGGCTTTACTAATTTGCAGATAATTTTGGACCCAGCTCCAAGGCACGTCTGGATAAATTAAATACGGAATTACAATTAAGCTCGTTGTATAATCTGGGAACCTAACAGCCTTAAAGTGTTTAAGCAGAAGGCTTTAGACAGTGAGAATTATTCATAATTAATTGTAGTAGGTTGAACGTATTTATAATAATTTACAACATTTGTTTGTAATAAATAAGGTTGATTAATTTATTTTGAAACTTAAAACATCTGGTTTATTAATTAATTCTGGTTTGTCGGTTTTTAAAAATGTTACTGTAAATTACTTTTAAATAATATTAATGAAATCCAGAGACAAATAAATGGTCAAATACATAAATAATTATATCATGTGCAACTATGAGGCTTTTTCATACATATAATCTATAAGTTAATAGGACATAAAAGATACGATACAAAAGGCCTTTGATAAATGTACACTTTGGTAGCAAAAGGCGTTCGTTACAAAGGCTCTCTCGTTCGCATTGCGTCACCTTCACTTTTACCCTTAACAAAGAATCAGTTCGTTTGTTAGCCAACAATCGTAATAGGTTTCTTTTATTCGAAACGTAAAGTACGAACATTTCCTATTTATTATTATATACAAAGAATACTCGAGTAAATGAATATACCCCTTCAAGTGTCATTAGTAAGTAATTAAAAACAAATGAAAAGCAAAACAGAATATATTCTACGCAGCACCGTAGCTGCGTAGCTGCTCTATGTAGCACGTCTACGGCGAAATAGTATCTACGCGTAGCATTCGCCTCTATAACACGCTTTTCAAATCGCCAAGTGATGATAGGATTTATTAATTAGGTTCTTTTCAATAAATCTATTTATTACATTTAGTAGTAATAAATAATATACTATTGTTTCATACGAACGTCTTTCTATTTTTTAATAATCATTGAATTAATAAATTAGAATAGTTTTGTGCCACAAGGATAAACCTAAATTACAGTTTCAATTTTACCTTCAACAACAAAGTCATAAAATTGAAAACGACCACAATCTATCTTTACAAAATGAAGGCTACGTTAACAAGGGACAAGTTGAGTACATAAATTCAAGTTTCCCAAACACGCTCCACTTTGACCTTAATTAAGTTGTGTGGTCAACCAGTTTGCTTTGTGCCTTTAATCACGTATCGGCTCCGCAACATACTAACATGTAGACCTTGGTATTACACAGACAGCTTAAACTATCTTATAGCATATTTTAAAATAAGGTTATATACTTTTTTTAATCACGACAAATTGGAACGATTCCTTTTATTTGCAAGTTACTATGTTTTAAATAAATTGGACGACAACTAAATGGGTTTCATTAATTTACAACCGATCAATTTTACTCAAGCAATAAAGCATCATTCGAACGAAGTGACCGTTATGAATAATGTTAATAAATAAAAGAAAACATCAGTTATGTTCAGTACAGGGTGAGTCCTAGCGAACTTGTAAAGGCCCCAGTCGCCAGCAGAATGCCAATACTAAACCCCGGTTGCATTATTCATGTCGCTCGTCAAACTAGATTTATCGCTTGACTGACTTGTACATCTGCTTACGTCGGACACATCCTAACACAATTTAATATGTAAGATAAATAAAATATCATAACTGTAATGTAACTAAGATACAAAAATAAAAGAAAAGGTTTTAACATTGGTAGACATATATATGTTTAACTATGTTATAAATCAAAGGTAAAACGGCTAACACGTATCCATCAGGTGGGTACCTACTACTTTCGAGCCCATCAGGGATTTTTACTCAGTATGAGTGGGATTGGTATTTGTTCTAGTTCGCAGCTTTTTATCTTTAGTTTATAATGTGTCACAAAAATTTAAATAATTAAATTGCATACCAAATAGTTTAGTTACAAACTCCTTGATAAGTTACCTAGCGAAAATTAAATGCGATCGTAATAGAATGTCTAACAAAAATGTACAAATTACTCGCACGTATAATGTGCCAATAACATTGTAAATAGTCTTCTAAACATGTGACAAACATATTGTTAACTTTCGCATAAAGTCCGCCATTTCTGTCACATGTATTTGCATTGTTTACGTTAAATATCAACCTCGTTCACTGCCTCCTCGTAAGTGTAAAAGACGTAAACAATTCAACCGTCATTATCCCCCTTTAAACCTTCTGTCTACACGAGTGTCCCGTAAATAATTAAAACATTGTTCTTAGTGTTACCCGGAAATCTGTAACCGACTTTTAACTTTCCTGTCTACATTGTAAGGTTAAAATTTGCTATACTACATATTAGTGTGTGTGTTTTTTGTTAATTCACGTGATTATAACGTACTTATTTACATTTTAATATGAAGTCACTTTGACGAAACATAACTAGATTTAACATAAATGTAGTTTTAAAATTTAACATCGAAACAAATCCAATGAAATGCAAGCTGAGGGAATTATTTCAATTTCTATGCAAAATCTTTTTAATACAACGTGATACATTTGGTTGGGTTTTCATATGTTTTATAAAGTTTAATTAACCTGTCCGGCATTGCGACACCTACCTATTCCGTGTTATATATTCCACTTTTTACGCGCACAGGATTTATTTGGAGACGAAAAGGTTCCACCATTTCAGTACTGATGTATCTTTTGAAGCACTTCACTTTACTCGAGTGCTATTTTTACTCTGTATTAAAAGAATCTTGTATTTCAGTAGATTTAAATAATTCCGTTTACTGTGGTAAATAAAAATCCAAGTAGATGTTCAACGTATACTTTGTTCAATTTTTTAAACGTTCGTCAGATGTTGTTAACAAAAAAAAACCGACCACATTCACACGTCCTATATGGGATTCGTCTTAATGACACGACTTTTCGTGTTCTTTAAAACCTAACAATAATAATATTAGTGTCGTTTCGGTATTATTCTCGTCAACATCACCGCACACAGCGACCTATCCCCTATTTTTAATTAGTTATAGACTTTGTTGTATAATAGATTAATTCTGAAAGAGAGATCGAATTACACTCAGAGAGTGTCCATTGTAATAGTATGTAATAATTATTAAATGTAATAATAAAAATATATGAATAATATAATAAGGTGATCTCGAAGTGGGCATCTGTGGAAACATGTTCGGAATAAATCTAAAATAAAGAAAGTTTTTTTTCATAAACTAGTTACAATTCGCCCTTTGCGCGGAGGGCGGCCTGAATAACAAACAGAGTGGAG
>JAODUI010017072.1:0-10396 GCA_027563995.1 Papilio gigon | reverse complement strand
AGCCCTAATGGCATCCTGCGTGTGTTGACGGACAGATGGGATTCAGCGATGCTGGCTCGCTGGATAAAACTACATGTTTCTTGCGGAGCCATGGAGCTCGCAGACGCTACAGGGGCCGCAGAGCCCGCAGAGGTTGCCGGAGCCGTGGTGCTCGCAGACGCTGCAGGGGCCTCAGAGCCCGCAGAGGCTGCAGCGACCGCTGAGCCCGCAGTGGCTGCCGGAGCCATGTAGCTCGCAGATGCTGCAGGGGCCTCGGAGCCCGCAGATGCTGCAGGAGCCGCAGAGCCCGCAGAGACAGCGGCGGCCGCGGAGCCCGCAGAGGCAGCAGAGGCCGCGGTGCGCGCAGAGGCCTCTCTTTAATATGGAGAGAATGAGGCAAGACGTATTTATTTACATCTTAAGATACACACTACTGCTATACATCTTCAGTTTTAAATGAACGTTTAGTTATTAACTGTTGGTGGTTGGCAGACTTTTGCTATTTCACCAAAAATCAATGCATCTCACATGAGTTCAAGTGAAGGACGGATGGGCTGTTCCGGACAACAATTAGCTACCAACTTTGCCACAAGCTTGCTGCTGACATAAATATTATCAAGTAATTACCATGCTATATATATTACAGGCCCTGGATGTCGCACAACTTTGAGCTGGAGAGTGTGTTGGAGGATCTCTCTTCCTTCTTCACAGTTGACCTCAAGAATGTTAACATCATACTTACTGCTTTGTAAGTTTTTTTCATATTAAATTTGTGATATGATCAGCCTTTTTACTTGCGGTTGTTCTACTTTATGTACGGTGATATAAAATATTTGACATGAATAACCCATAACATTTCAGGAACCGAAGCTTGCAATGCCACGCCACTCTGTCCCGCATTGACACCGGGTCACGGGTGGTGCCTCTGGTGAACACCGATCTGCTGCGCGTCCTGCCGCTCTTTATGGAGATCGTCATTAACTTCAAGCAGCAAATCTGCTTATCCCGTGACCGGTTTTCAGACCTCGTTAGTATCTGTAAACGACTACCTTGCATTACTATTACATACTTCTTTTGGTATCTGTATAACAAGTTCGAAACTATATATGCTGAGTTATATCATCATTGTATGATGTAGGGCATCAGCGTGGAGCGGCTCGACTACATCTCCGACGAGGAAGCGTTCCTCGAGTTGAGCATCCTCTAGGTAACACTAGAGCATGCTGCCGAAGTCCTCCAGCACATTTACAATATGTGGGACTTGCTGCATGCTTTGAACGCATTTGGTTACGAATGCTTTGATTTTATGTGAGTTTCTTCACTTTTTTACTAACTACTATCAAGTTCAAAGAATTCAATCATAGAGGACAGACACATTTTTTAATTATAAATAATTAAATTAATTAATGTAGTCTGCCTCCCTCGGTATGGGAAAGAGAATTTGGCTGGGGAGAGGACGCATAGGAAGTAGAAATAACGCCATTCATAATTCCTCTCCTCTACTGATGCACCACTACTCATGGGCAGCGGTCACTTCGCTATTCCACAGGCTGCTTGCTCGTTGCCTACTCATAGTATATATAAAAAAATCTAAATATTATTACAAAATAATTATTTACTGTTTTGTAGGTTTTGTAGTAGGAAATATAAGGAAAGACATTGGACAAGCTCCGAGCAACAAAAAAACTTCAAAGAAACCTCCTCAAAGGGATTAAAGATTATAAAGAAAATAAGAAAATGGATCCCGCGTCGTATTATTAAACTACTGTATGATTACTTATTCATTGGCGAGAGATCGAGTTGCGAATGGAGCGTGGACGCAGGCCGCGGGGCAGGACGCGCTGAACCCAGACAGTCTGCTCAGATCCAAAACCCACACCAAGAAGAAGAAAGCTGTTTTAAAAGCACAGATAAGGAATGGGAGAGCGAAGGCTTCTCCAGCAATGATTGTTTTGAAGCTTGGATTGAGCCGGGTCCTAGTCATAGCGATGATGGAAATTGGGACAGCGCAGAATGTTTAAACTTGCCGGAAGTAGAGTGGGGCTCAAGAGACGTGTGGAGCCCAGGTCCCTCGGCAAACGCCCGTGAAGAGGAGAGTTCAGACGAGGAGGTCGGGGCTACGTGTTTGAACTATTATGATTCAGATGCCAACAAACACGGGCGGGTAGGTTATATAATCCACTAATCCTTGGGTGATACCAAGGGGTGAAGGGGTGAAGAGCTAGATTATCGAAAACAATATGAAATACACTGTTGGACTAATTTAGGGGAACGCTTGAAAAAGATCAGATTACAAAAAAATAAAGGTTTTTCTATATTTAATCCAGCTTTATTTGAAAATTCGTAATTAAATTGACTTTTTAAAACACGGACATGTACAACTTAGTGATAAAGAAAAAAACAGAATATTGAAGTTGTCGTGTCATTGACGATATTTGGAGGAAACGGTGAACTTTCATCTGAACGTAAAATTTTAAAAATTGCTCGTTCCCAATGTAATGTGAAGTAACATAAACACTTGTAGGCATGTTCCATGGTATCACCTCCTCTCGCAGCTAAATTTGCCTCCATTCATGTGGGCATACTATTTATTAAATTATCAATAAAACTTTGCGGCATTTAAACCCATTCTTCGACGTGTTTTTAGTTGTCTTCCTAGTTTATCCCAGACATGTTCAAAAGTTGTAACTCTGATGAGCGGGTTGACTATTTCAAAACACTGATGTTATCTCGAAACTATGGCGTCAGTGCGTGGCCGAGCATTATCATTCATCAATGTTAAATTATCTCCGATCAACGAGGTAAAATGTATGTATTGTAATTCGTTCTAAAATCTCACCTACGTAACGTGTCGGTCAGAGATACATTTTCTACCATGTAGAGCTCCGTACGTCCTTCAAACGAAACGTCACCCATACCTACGACTCTCCATCGTAATGTTCCCTTCATAAATGTTTCGTCACTAGCTGTGGACTACTTTTTTCTGCCTAGCCCTGTTCGTTTCGTGTAGTCACCTGTCTGCCGGTATCGTTTTACTTTGCGAAAAGTAACTGATGCGGAAACCCGCAACGTTTGAGCCACTCAATTGTAAATGTAACCTTGTTCGATTAAAGTTCCAGCATCGGACACATGAGCTAGGCTGCTATCCGACATTACCACTTCAATCTTTTGAAAAAGTATCAAAGTATCAGCGAGACGAATAATTTTTGTAAAAAAAAAAAACTACTACAATAATTTTCAAATAGGACAAAAAGCCCTAATTGTTCTCTTAACAGATACATTTGATGAATTGTCACGTAGAGAATAAAAACAAATGAATCTCTAAAAACAAAAGACGACAAAACCTCTTTTTTAAGTAACACAAATGCTGTTATAGGTATCCACGGCGTGAAGAAAATATAAAAGAAATAATCGAACTTTCTATAGCTTTCCTCTAAATTTGTCCACGAGTGTATATTTAACAGGATATGACCACATAAAACACTACCGCAATGAACACGCTATGAATGAAATCAAGTGGAGTTAGTAATATAGAAATGAATAAGACCAAAAGGACTTAAAGTTATAACAAATTGCATTATTTTTCCGCAGAAGGACAGGCGGACTCGAGAGGTCGTCAACTCCGAGATAGAGGTATTAGATCATTGTATCATACGTTCTTTAATTCATTCAGCTTTTGGTAATTAATTAGCAATGATACGATATGTTCACCTAGCAAAAGCAAATCTAAAAAGCCGTGGCTTGTTTACATAACACACGATTTTCATAACGAAAAGTGATACCAGCACTGTTTGTATTAAATCAGGATGGACCCAGACCCCGGATGCTGCTGGCGCCGCAGAGTCTGAGCGAGCTACGGGAACACAGCGCGATAATCGCTGCCACCTATCGCCATCGCCAACGTTTGACCGATGACACCTTGCAAGAGCTGCCCGACATGTTCTTATGGGAGATTATGTTATCCAACGCGTAAGAAGACACTTTTAACACACAGTTTCTGATGTCATAGCAAAAACGTAAATTAAGTTCAATCTGAATAGCATAGAGACTAAAATAAAATCAATGTTTGCAGCTCCTCTCTCGACTTATTGAAGAGGTTGATGGGATGTCCGCTGTATGAGGGCGTCCAAATTATCGATGGGGTGCCGCATTTCGTGATCGCAGGAAGTAACACGATGTTGCCTTGTATTGAAACCCTTTACCTTTGGAACATCCTCATCGCGCAGACAGAAGACGACCTGGCAGCAAATTGCATGCTTGAGGTAATTTCGTCCGAAAAATAATAAAAAGTTGTATAAAATCAACCGATGCGACTTTATTTGAAATTTTAATTTATTTCAACTGCCGTACATTTTACAGCTAATCGAAGAGGCAGGTGAATACATAGGATATCATGATCTGCCTACTGGCATCTCGAAAGAGACGAAGATAGCATCGTTGGACTTCATCAAGGGGTGCTGCTTGCAGCGTGCAGGCAAACGAGGGGCAGTGAAATCTTTCCGCAAAATATCTATGTACGTGGAATGCCTGTCATTTGATTTATTTATTTTTATTTTAATTGAAATCAGTAATGATTATAGAGAAAATTTACTTTTAGTCTCGAATCAAACCCCTTAAACAAGATAGAAGACAAGTTCTTGATTCCGTTCTCTCTGCTGGAAGAGGCACTGTACTACCACGACATGGGCGTCGTGAACACCGCTCAGCTGATCGTTGCCTATGTATGGTAAGTACGGGCACATGAGGTCACGGGGTGCTCACAGCACTCTGTCATTCAAGTCGTACCTTATTTCTGTGTGCATTATTTTTCTTTCAATAAGATAACTAAACTCGGCGTCAGATGTGTCTATATCGCTGCCTCTTTTCACATTATTTTCACTTTAACATCGATCGAAGTTTTCATCAAGTATCAGAACTGAGCTTTAACCCTGAGCTCTGAGCTTTTACAACTCGTTATGAAAGTAAACATGTCAACTTATCTTTTCAGGGAGATATACGAGAACCTGTCACCGGCCGGGCGCAAGTTCTGCCTCCTGTACGCGAAAATTCTGAACGTTAGCCTCGAATATCCCAACTGAATATGTTCATACACTTGACGCCCCAGATTAAATGTCTAGATACTAGTCATTACAAATGTCTTGCAGGAAATGGCTATGTCGAATATCTTCTTATTTAATGAAATAATCAAAGTGTTTTTGAACGATTTATTGATAATTTAAGTGTATTCAACTATCTATACATTTTACTGTGTTAAATATATGTCTAAATTAAATTTAAACTATTAAAACTTTCGTGAGACATTTCACTATATAACTTATAAAACGGCTTAACTCACGTGCAACTCGTTGTCAGTACCGACTAGTTTCGAGCCCATCGGGGACTCATCTTCAGGGTTAGTGGGAACGGTACTATCGCGCGTTCGCGGCCCGTCGCTCACTAACTTTATAAGTTATATATTATAAACTAGTGACCCGGCCCCCGCTTTGCTCGGGTGACAAAACTACAACACATTCGACTCATTTATGATTAAAATTCGCCGGGAACTGATTTTATTGTTTGTAATTGTGATATATTTTAAACTATTTGTCAGAAATATATATTGTAAAGTAAAGTACATTTATTAGGGCAAAGGTTACTATTAAAAAAAAATGCCGCAAACAATGTGAGATTGTAAAATGCTTTTTCTAAAGCAAAAAGTGATTAGAGTGATGTTACCAGTGAGTTTCCCGTTTTAATTTTTTAGATACACAATGCTTTCCTATGTTATTTATATATTAGTTTAACGGTTTAGCCTTGAAGAGCCAAAAAAAAATTTAAGGGGTTCAGAAACATGCCATTGATTCATGTTTATTAAACTTTAATGAATGAAATTATTAATTTACGCTTCCGGAATAACAATGTTTAGATAAATGATAACATTATTATGAATCATGTAATCAATATTAATCATAATTTATTATTGATAAGGACATAGTTTCGGAAGTGTCCTGTTGAGCCAAACAAATGATTGATATCTTTCACTAAGTCGACATTTTTTGTTATCATTGTGTAACCGAGCCGATGTTGGTCACATTTCCTTTCAATCGCATTCTTCCGTTGGGCTAAAGTTACCGTTATCTATTTTTTTTTTAAATCTAGATAATGATAGCTTGTAATCTGTAGATATCTATGCGGAACACAAAGTTGAGGCGAAAAAGGCTTACAGAGGACTTTTATTTCGTTAAATTCCCTCATTGTTTTCGTTTACAATATCAAATGACTTATCTAAAATCGACACTTGGTTAGATATGAAACTTGTATGAAACAATCTGTTTACGTTATATATAATCGGTACCCTCGTTTCCGACTGGACTTCTATTGGACCATGTGTTCTTTTGACTCAGACTGTGTTCTATGCCAAATTTCATCAAGATCCGTTCTGAACACACCTTTCAATAAACATCCATCAATGTAAACTTTTGTATTTAACTATATTTTTAGTAAGATATGGAAGATATTAGTGAATAATTAACAAGATAACGATAAATTGTTTGCTTCACAGGCATGCGGTTCGCCAAGGTACAGTCCCGAGTGTGCGTAGTCAAGTTCCTGTCGAAGTACCGAGTGGAGCCCTCCAAGAACACACCGATGGTGTTGGACTACGACCCCATGCGTTCTGTTTTGTTCCCCAAGGGAGGAATTAACCTAAATATTATACGTCGATAAATTTATTTAGTAAATAAGTGTATTCGACGAATACAATTTAGTTACGATAGTTGTGTTTAATATTAACATAAAAATATTTATAAAGGTGCGCACGGACTGTGCTATCCAATGTTATGCATAGTCGGAATTCGTAACATTGCTTGCTTTTTCGATCTTGACCGCTATTATTTCAATAGCTATTTAGTGTGCTATCCCACAACACAGGGTGAAATTCATAAATTAATTTAATATTTTCATTATTAACATTGATTAAACACGCGTTACCGTTCAAAAAGAACGTACTCCGGTTCGCGTGTCCCCTTTGACGCGCGACCAAAAACCGATTGTCGACGGCTCGCGATGCAAGTTGGCACGCGGCACGCGTTCCTAGTTGTGACCTGCGTTAGGCGGGCGTAATCGGCTTTGCGTACACTGGAACACGCAATCCGTAAGCATCTTAACATGAAGCAATGATTTTGGCTAGCAAGTTAATATGTGTTCATCGTGAGTTGCCAAAAATGTAGCAGGTGTTATAGAGTAACGCGTGTAACGCGGGTTACATAAGTTTCATGTCAATCAACTTAATTATGGTAATGGTTTATGTGTAAGCATACATTCAATGGTTGGTGTAAAAATAAAATCTATAAAACTACTTATTTGTATTTATTAACATCACCTTATATATTTAATTTCGTTTACCCAAAAAGATTTAAAATGTTCTTTTCTACATTATGTTCTGCGCGTTCCTTGCGCTATACTCTCTATTTGTATAGTTCAAAAAAGATTTTTTAAGTACATTGATTACACTGAAGCTGAAATATAATAAATGCGAAAGTATAGATGGATGTTTGTTAGCAGATAAATTCACATCGGTTATACAGCTGATTTATGTCCAAAATAACGCAAAGGTTACTTACTAAGTTTTCTTGTACTTCGGTTCGGACGAAATCGAGGTCAAAAGTTAAACAACAGTCGACTAACTGCACAGCTATCAGCACAGCCAAAACTATTGTACCTAGATACTGGTTATTTCAACTCGGAGAATTCTATTACTTAGAAGGTGGCCACTAGCAAAGGGTTTTACGAAATGATCAATAATTTTAGATTAGGTGCTAGGGCACGTTAAAATAAAGTGGAATATAAGTAAATAAAAACTGAGTATTGTACTTTACGATTTTAGTAAATCGAAGTGTAATAAATTAAAAACGGAATGTAGATTAAAAAAAATTACGATGGTTTAATTAAAACAGTCTATAAGTTAACGCGCATTGGGAAATTGCGTTATAATTCGATATCGCCCTGTCTCGCCATCGCGATAATGCTCGGGTTGATGGCGAGTGAACGCATCGCCAACCGCGCGCCATCAACCCTTGCGGACGAGAATGACGTTTCATTTTGATAATAAAGTTTTGCGTTTGCTACATTGTTCTTTTTCTTTGAGTTTCATATTTTGAATTTATATATATAATTAGGCGATAGTCAAATAAGCTCAAAATAAAACGGCTTGTAGCCTATTCATATAATTGTGTTTAGTGGTTTATCGTAATTCGTAATTAATAGAACACTTTGCTTGCACTCTTTATTTAACATTTCTTTACAATTTGACATTATTTAGACTATAACATTGCACCATAGGTATATTATTAACTAGGTATATATAATTCGAACAAGAAACCAGACCCGTAAACCATTTGAATTGTATCCTATCATAAACTTTCATGTCCGTAGAATGTTATAATGATAGATTTTATTTATCTACATAAAATATTTAAGTTGATACCACCCTTTGGGAAGAGAACCAGTCGCATGGGATCGTATTCGAAAACCATCGGTGTGTTCTTCGAGGGCTCCACTCGGTACTTGGACAGGAACTGGACGACGCAAACTCTCGACTGCACCTTGGCGAACCGCATGCCTAGAATGTACATAACATTGTAAAATGTCTTTTGCTGACACATGAAAGTCAATTTAGGTGATTTTAGATGAATAAAATATTAAGCAATCTAGTGTTCATACAACATAATATTTTTCTAATTGAACTATTTCAAGACTTCAAGACATGAGTATTTTAATAAATTTTTATTCATGTCAACAGTTTGAATATTTGTTAAACTATTAAAACTTTCCTGACACATTTCACTATACTACTTATAAAACGGCTTAACTCACGTGTAAATCGGTGTCAGTGCCGACTAGTTTCGAGCCCATCGGGGGCTCTTTTTCGGAGTGAGTGTACCGACACCGATTTACACGTGAGTTAATCTTTATAAGTATTATAATTACTAAATAGATATAAAAAATTATATAAAACATTTCTTACCTATTAGCATTAGAGATACTAAAGCTGTGATTTTACGCATTTTTCGTTGAAACGGAACGTATCCGGCGTGTGTGACAGCTACAAGATGGCCGCTCAGGCGCCAACATCGGAATGACAGAAGCCGACCATGGCTGGCTTTTATATAGAACAAAGTTTACCTAAGTTGTGGGAGTTAATACGTGAGGCAAATAATAAATTACTGTATTTCTTTTCATACATTTTAAGATACTTTGATGTGGGTAATAGGTTTTTGGTGCCGAGCATTCTATCTATGGTGGCGCAGTTGTTAAGCGCTTGATCGGACCGAACCGTGCTCGACATTGTCCACGTTCGATCCTCGCTGTACCATTGTGTTATTCTTCTTTCGAATTGCATATGTACACTATCCGACGCTCTTACGGTGAAGGATAACATCGTGATGCTGCACATATCGGAGAAGAAATTCGAAGATATGTGTGGAGTCAACCAACACGCACTGCCAGCGTGGTTGACTATGGGTTAGTCATCTCTAATAATAGGGTAGGCTCTGAGCCCCTCGGTGGATTCTAAAGATTTTTGTACATCGTCCTAAGGGCTCAATATCTACACTATTATTAGGGGTGACTAGTCCACGGTGAGCGCTGTCAGTGCATTGACTACAAACCTTTGAATTACTACACAGTACAAGATTAACAACTGCGCCCATTCTCTAGATTTTCGTTAACTTACTAATATATCATGCAAGCTTGAAGCTTGTATAACACAATAGTCAAACGGATTCGAACCCTCGTCCGCTAGACAGCGCTTTATTATATCTAGGACTATTAATATAACACCTGGGTATACTACGGGTCAACTAGACATACATTCTGCCCTCTTATAAGTCGGGAAAAAACCTTAGTTTTGTGACATCCCTTGACTATAAGTGGTGATTAGTGTTAAATATATTTAGAAAGAATTTTTATTACACCATTAGTATGAAAAATTGTATATAAAACGTTTTTTAATGACAGCAATCCACCCTAATGTGGATATCAAACTATAACCGTTCCCAGTGTACCATTTAAAAAAGGTTCTCTTGTCCGCAACCTCGTTATAACGAATTACCGAAGATGATAAAAACTGGGATAACTAGTGTAGTGAAGTTGGGAGCAAGCCGCGTGTATAGGGTGACGTAGGTGTCAGAATTACGTCGAGGTTTTTGTAATTAAAACGTGGTGTTTAAGAGTTAATAAAAAGTGCAATAATCAAGAGAAATATCAAATGAAGATATACAAAAGATTACAATGAGAAGCATTGGTCTACCTGCTCTCACCACTGACTGAATTTCTCATAAACATGTTTAAAAACCCAGGGCGACCGACGACTTAGTGCGGACGGCAGGAAGTCGTTGGATGCGGAAAGCGGAGGACCGCATACTGTGGAAGGCATTGG
>JAODUI010017071.1:0-10422 GCA_027563995.1 Papilio gigon | reverse complement strand
GCAAAAATTTTAATAAAAATAAATGTTTCGCCGGTGAAAATTGACGGTTAAATTGACATTAAAACATTGACGGGTACTAAACAGAATTAGAATGGCGGTCAAGGCGAAAGAAGGAGATGTACCTATCGAAAGAATTAGAAAGGCTAGGGACATAAAGATAATAGTAGGGTGCAGGACGGAGGAGGAAAGAAGGGCCTTTAAGGAAAGACTGAAAAGTGCTGAAAAACAACTAAATGTACAGGATATACAAAACAAAGATCCTCTGATAATATTAAGGGACGTCTTCTCGTATAACACCGATGAAGAAATAATCAGGGGTCTTAAAAACCAGAACAAGGAAATTTTTAAAGAAGCTGGACAACAAGCAAATATGGAAATCCTGTACAAAAAGAGAACCGGGAACCCTCATACACAGCACATGGTTCTGAGGGTGACACCTCTGATTTGGAGGAGAATGATAGCACAGAGCAAAGTTCAGGTCGACCTGCAGAGGGTGCGGGTTGAAGATCAATCCCCCTTAGTGCAATGCTCGACCTGCCTTGGATATGGGCACCCAAGGCGCCTCTGTAACGAAAAAGTCGAAAAATGCAGTCACTGTGGGGGGGCCATAAGAAGGCAGAGTGCGAGGCCTGGCTCGCCGGCACAGAGCCAACATGCAGCAATTGTAAAGCTGCAAAGTTGGACAAGCACGATCACAACACCTTCGACCAGGAGTGCCCGGTACGAAGAAAGTGGGAGGCGATGGCAAGATCCGCCATCGCTTATTGCTAAAGGCGCCCTGGTAGAAAAAAGAGTGGAAACCACCAATGCGACGTTCCACAGAGTTGCCAAATAAGTAGCCAATCCGACTCGGTGGAGCGAAACAACAAAGCAACAAAAATAAAACTCACCGTATTTGCAACGCAGAAGACACTCATAGCTCCATCCAGACTGGCTTATGACACTCGCGTAGTGGAGTACATGAAAATAAACATTGTATTGGCGGAACACAGAAACATCAGAGAAGCAACACAAGTTAGAACAGACAAAATTAAGAACTTCATGGACAAACAAATTCAAAATTACGCTATTAGAAAAATCGCAAAAAGGCACATAAAAAGGGAAACTAAAAGGCAAAGCAAGCCGAAACAAAAAGTAAAGCACCAAAAAAATAGGCCGTACAGAACTTAGTTATGACCCGCTCATTATAAACGATAAGTGGGTGTCAAAACAGAAGTCGGCAAATGCCAAAGTGAATAAAGGCAAAGTACGCAAAAGTTAGAAAAGACGCGGACCATACACGGACATGTGTCAAAATAACAAATCAACGAAAAGTTGCATGATGGCTCGTGCAGCCTAACGTTAATAAAAAGCATATGGCCCGCGTTCCGTCAAAAATTGAAACTTGCCCTCGGCGTAAAAGGCCAGATAGCCAGAAGTAAAAGAGAAAAGAAAGAAAGATTGGTGACTTACCTTAAATCCTTGTTTCCCGTCGTCCAGCTCCTGAACATTACCTCCATATCCGCCGCAACCTCCGCATCCCCTGCATCCTCCGCATCCTCCGTATCCTTCCCAGACGTACCTGTAAAAAGAATTAAAATTTTGGCAAGTATGGAAATAGTGGTGTCAACAGTGTGACATGGAGTAGGCACAGCCAAGGGGCGGCTTACCTGTATGTATGCTTGCATACATAGGGAGAAGCCGCCCCCAGTGATGACCACTGTTGGCACCATTATGATGTAACCACCACCTATACAAAAGTCAAAACATTACCACTGGTACAGAACAAAAAGCCGCACCTAAGGACTCAGACCCCATACGTTAGAGGTTCACGAGGCTGACATTAAAAAAAAAAAAAACAAAGACTGAAATTAGCCTGAATTTGGTTACTTTTAGAAATTGATTCAGATTTTTCAGGTTGAAAATAGGACGCATTGAGCCGTCGCTTTTCAGAGTTAAAAATAGGGTAGACAAGAGACTGGGCAACATCAAATTGAGATGGGATGGTTTTATAGCGAGCTTTGTTGAGACGCGGCAATACGAGGGGTGGTCGTGCCTGAAAGACAAACGCCCATAATCTGCCCCCTTGAAATGGCGAGCTTATGCCAAAATTTCCTATTCGCTCTCGCGCCACCCCGAGGGGCACTAGTTTGAGTGGCTGGTTTTCTTGTATTAATCGGGGTCTGAACCGTGGTGACTCGGTGTTGTCTAAATTGGGGGCGAAAAAATCTTCGAGTTCCGGTATAAGCCGGGAACCCACAATTAAGAGCAAAAGGTTGCGAATTTGCATATGGATGCATTTGAGTATATGGTTCAACTACCTGAGGAAGTTGAGGGCGAGAGACAAACGGTGCCATGGGACGACCGGTGTGCTTGTAACTACTGGGTCCAGCTTGCGCAGCCTGGAGACACGATATAACTCTTTTCTGTTGCGCAGAGAAAGAGGGGCGTGAAAAAACTTTATTAATTCCTCCGTTATTTTTTAAAAACTCGGTGAATTCATCTTTACTATACAAAAAATCACTAAACGGAGGTATCTTTTTAAGCATCGATTTTAAAAATGTATCTTTTACTAAATTTAAAAACATCTCACGCCTTTGTTCGATTACGTCAGCTCTTCTACCACAAAGTAATTGTAAACAATCGAGAGAAAGCTTTTGAAAATCACCCGAAAAAATCGAAAAAAATATTTGACTTACTTGATCGGAAAGGTGTTTTAATACCTTACTCTTTTTATGTTTTCTATCCCGACTACGCGGCGTTTTTCTCTTACGGCTGCTGCACAGATCTTCGTCGGCACTAGTACTTGAAGATGAAGACGCCTGGCACGAGTTTTCTTCACTTTCAGACGTATATCTTAAAAATATCTAATATCAACTCGGGACTACAACTTTTTAAAACTTATTTAAAAATTATACTTTCATAATTACGAACGCTAGCAGCGTTAGTGTACTTTGCGGCACGAAAGTCAAGACGCCAATGAAGCAAACTCGGACGAGCGCCACCTGGTGAACTATGCGACCGGCGGGAAAACGTACCACAGAGATAAAGAGGACTGCAAAGACTATAATGACGGCCGGAATTATTACGATGTCATCTCAATATTGTTTACAAGGCCTCGAATAACAATGGAAGGACATAATAAACGATTATTATTTTTAATCCTGAAATTGCTTCTTTTTCTCGGATTGCTTAATTTATTATAAACTTAATTCAATTAAAAGAAAAATATAGTATAGTCCCCATGGTTATGTACAAGGTCTGTATTGGCTAATTTTCTAAAATTCTGCTCTATTTTATTTTAATGACGTAATTTTAATAGTTACTGGTTCTCTGACAGAACCTACTCGGTAATTATTTTAAACATTCAATGGCACCAACAGATGGCGTTGAACATATATTTATGGTTTGTTTATTAATCTCGAAGATAAACGAATTGAGTATTGTTCGGGCGACCCGCGCCAATCGCGTTTACAACACGGAATTAATTAGATGTGTTCGCTTTTATTTTGATACAAATTTATCAATTTATCTCTTGATATATTAAAAACTTTCGTATTAAAACCTTTTGTATGAATAAGTGCATATTGGACTGTGTTTTGTGACATTTATTGTTTCCCGCTCAAAGCCTGAACCATATTTATTTTGTGATTTAAGTCTTCAAGATCGAGGCGTAATGTTGACAAAACAATAATTCTGCAAGGTAAGATTATATTTTTTCACTTTTTAAAAAGAAATTATTACAATTGTAAACTTTTACGTACATGTTCAATGTTCGAGAGTTTTATTTTATTAAATTTTAATATTTTCCATGGATGACTTACTGTATGAATATTCCAATAAAAATACCTATTTCATATGATTTTTGATAACTTTATTTGCAGTTAAGATAATAATAGACGTATAATTAGAAGACAAAAGTTAAAATGGGAAGATTGATCTTTACAAGAAATAATAATAGAAAACATTATCGTATTGTAACGAAAATTATTTTTGAACACTAGACCATTTTCAAAAGTACGTTGAATCACTGACGCACACTTTGTAGGTTGTAATTATTATTTAAATATGGTATTAAAACAACTAGGTTTATGTTCTATTGCAATAAAATCATGTAATTTTCTTAATATAACTAAGCCGAAGATTTAAATTTATCGATATCCGCAAATAACTTTCGTTAAGTCTGATGAAATTAACGGACAGATTATCCGCCTAATTTCTATTGTATGTTATCATTATTACGTTACCGTACGCCCAAGTCAACCGCTGACCTATTGCGGATAATTTAACATCGCAATTTGTTTTAAAATACATGATAGATTTACGGTGAAGGAAAACATCGTGATGCAACTTGCACATATCTGCGAAGTAGTTCAAAGATATGTGTGAAGTCAATGAACTAGGCCAGCGTGGTTGACTATGGCCTAGTCACCCCTAATGTTAGTGTAGGCTTTTAGCCCCTCAGTGACGACGTATAGACCAGCTGATGGTGATGAAAGTTATAAATATATATGATTTTCAAAAGAATTCTCGATAACGAATTTGTGTCACGTGATCAGCTTTCTCTGGTAATCAGTTCTATTTGCCGACGGTTTTACAAACAAGCAAGGCTTCGTCGACCTCCGTCCAAGGTGATCTACCAGGCGTTATAGTATCATGACTTGAGTTTTTGCATAGTTTTTACTTATATGGGAAGTATTAGTACTATGTGAGGTCTGGGTTGGTTGCTTGATCACTGAATTTCTAATCCAAAGAACCGGATTTGATCTTCGCCATTTTTCCAATTTCATATGTACAATTATCAGGAGTTCTTGTAAAAGAAAACAGCACTATGATATATAGATATATCTGAGAATGTGTCCAACATGGTTGACATGACCACTTAGTAATTTTCGTTTTATTTTTTTTTAGATTAACTTTATGATTATTATGAGAAAATCTTTTTATAACTGAAATATTCTCGACCATTTGATGGCAAATTGATAATGAATTTCGATTTTATATTATGGAAGCTATTTCAGTGGGAAGGCCGTCACAATCCCTAGAGTAACGCCCCAATAACATTGGCACCGTATAATGCCCTGGTAACTGAAATATGTTTAGAAAATATTTGATTCTATATCCTAAACAAACTTTATAACAAACAAAATCATTATGCGTAATTTTGTAAGTGGTTTTGGTGTCCCGTACTGTCGCATGTATTATAATATTAGTAAGATTTCGTTCATCGTTTGTAAAGCAAATGTGTAGAATAAATTGCCGGTGTCAGTGTTTCCGTTCAAGTAGGATTTAGGGCCTTCAAGAGTAGAGCGAAAGTCACTTACTAAACAAGCACGTACCATCTTTCGATATCATCACTTGACTACAGGTGGGATTGTGGTCAAACATTAACTTAGTTCTTTTAAAAAAAGATTAAGAGTCCGTGAGAAAAGAGAATGGTAAAGAATGAATAGAAGTTGAGTTAATTCGTCTGATTAGTGAGGTGCCGCAGACTATAATCTCTTTTTTTCTATGAGGAAGAGATGGGAAAGGGACGTTGTATAGACAGGGTAGAGGATGAACATACTTTTTTTGCATATTTACTAGAGCGATCGTCAGCAGGGCAGCATCCCTACTAGAGCCTACTACAGTTATTTTAGTATAGATATTTGTTATATCCAACAATATTTTTTTCGTATTATATACATATTTCTAAGAAAGAATTATTTATTAGAAACTACGAATGTTTTTAATGAACTTTAAAATGAAGTTTTTTTAGTTACTTCAAAATCGAAAAATAGTTCTAAAGAAATATATCTAAGGGGGAAAATCGTTATGATAGCTTATAAGAAAATTAAATAGATTAGTTGTGTCAACTACTTAGTGTGCGAATATGGCGACCCTGTTATATCTAACCACTAACTGTTATTTGGCTTTGATAGAAAACTGTGACGAGCATTGTTTTACTCTGTCCATTGTACGTCGCATCTGAAAATTGTTGCAGTTCTATCAATTACGGTCACTTATGTCGTGGTCTATTGAGTTGTCTTTTGTTTAAAAAAAAAAAACTATAGATTATCTGTACGTATTATAAAACGAGTACTTGAAATGTGCCTAAGGGTCAATATGTTTTAAGTAAAGGTGAAACGCACGACCTCACATGCCGTCCAGTTGACCTTAGCACTCCTTAACGAAGTCACGTTGTATCAATGAGAGAATTAATTCTAGTATTCTATCGATCGTGTAGCGAATCGATTAATCTATCGCTCTTTAAAAAAAAAAAAACCTGCGATCTAGTGACCGTTAACGAGGTTTATTCTGTTTTAGGGTTGCCCTTTCGAGAGTCACTCAAATAAAAAATCAAAAGGCCCTGGACCCTACCACGTTTGTTTTTTCTTCCTTTTTTTTATATGTTGGTTCGTGTTTTATTTTCCTTCGTTTGTTTTAATTTTATCACTAGTAATGTTTATATGTTATTTTTGTATGCTTAAATTTGTTAACAATTAATATTTCGTAGGGTTTACGTTAAAACTGTTCAATGTATAAAAATATTTTCTTAATATAATCTATACATATTAACAAGGTCTATATTTTTTTATTTGTTATATCACCATCATCATCAACAGCCCCTGTCTGCCCACTATTGGACATAGGCCTTTCCCAATGCCTTCCACAGTATGCAGTCCTCGGTCCATTGTTATATAACAATAATATATTTATTTATATATATTATATGTATTTATAATGTTATGTCTAATAATCCGACTACTTTTTTTCGTTTCTATGAATAACAATTTTTATTTATTTTATATATTTATATTAATATAAAAGGAAAGAAATAATAATATTGACATATATGTAAATAGCTAAAACAACATACAAGGACATTTCTTCTAAAAATTAATAAATAAAATTATCTTTGCTATGTGACTAACACAAAAAATCCGTCAAGTCCGTTGAAGCAGGCGATACCATCGAAAAACAATGATGAAATAAAATAACCTTTTCGTACATACAAAACAACACTTTTCTTTCCATACATAGTGTAATAAAAAAGTTGCTTGCTTTATGAACGTATCTATGCAATTAAACTATTAAAACTTTCGTGAGACATTTCACTAAACTACTAATAAAAAAAAACGACTTAACTCACGCGTAGATCGGTGTCCGTACCGACTAATTTCGGGCCCGTCAGGGGTCCTTCATCAGGGTACTCGCGACGGCGAGTACAGCCCTATAGTTCACTCACCCTGATGAAAGACACCTACGGGTCCGAAACTAGTCGGTACCTACACCGATCTACACGTGAGTTAAGTTGTTTTTATTAGTAGTTTAGAATCTATGTAACACAATGGGTCACAACAACAAATTAAAATCAACAATTGTCTTCGAATAACACTTGAACAATTTATCGGTCACGTAGACACGCGAATCTTTATTGAAACAAATTTAAAACCAATTAACTCGTTAAAAAAATCTTTGCATCGACCCATAGACATTTCCATTTATACGTGTCGTTAATTAACCTTTTTTTTAACTGACTTTTTTAAATTTTTACTAACATTTTTTTTTACTTCATAAACATCGATAAAAACATTTCCGTATAAAATAAACAATACTGAGAAAAACAATATGAAAACATTTGTCGTGTCCTTGGACCTTACAAAGGTGTCGAAACAGAAAGTATATTGAAGTTTTAAAATGATAAACTAGATGGCGTTATTTTCATTTACAATTGCTATATTACGTTTAAATTTAACGGTCGGCGTGCCACTGATTTTAAATGTAGCAATGATATTGCTGCAAAAAGTCTAATAAATTAATGTGATATATTGGTACCGCACTAATAAGGTATAAAGACCTTGACACACTAACCCACTACACTTCGTAGTCATGTGAACAATTCACGTATGAGAAAGATAAAATGGATTAAGCCACGGTATAATGCAAGGCAATAATACATGCGACGAAATAACATGATACTGATTATATAACAATTACAATAATTGTTAAATCAGTAATAATTATAGATCGTCAATACGTCTGTATTTTATGTTGTTACCAAAGAGTATAGGGTGTTACCGCGGAACGTCTCCCCTGCAGTTCCAATTTTGATTTTCTTTTAATCGTTGCTTTTGGTTTGTAGTTAATGGCTGCTGTTGGGTGCCATTTATTTTTAATTAGAAACTTTTCTTTTTTTTTTTAATCATTCGTAATAATTCGTCTAAAAAGTTTCTAAGGACTATTTTGCTTTCTTGTTTACATTGGCTAAACTATAGGACCTACATAAAAATGTCGCATGATAGATTTGTAGCTCTTTAAACTAAATAAAAGTCCGAAATAGTGTATATTTATCTTCCTTTGTTTTCTTTTAATAGCCATTTTCATATCACGTGTTTTGGTGCTGCTGACAGGTCGACGCAGCGTGAGTTGGCCTCCTGAAGGTTGATCGATGATCTGGTCAAGTTTGCGGGAGTATCCCGGATGAGAGCCGAGGACGGATTGTGGCGATGTTTGGGCGACGCGTACGAGATGCTATATGTGCCTGATGATGATGATGATGATGATGATGTCACGTGTTACGACTACTAACGCTTGTGTCAGTTTTAACAATTAATGTTATTTGTTGTAAATGTCCGGTGAACTTGAGATGTCGAACCGAGGTCTGAACGGTGATGGTATCGTGTTCATTTACATCGCCGCAAGTGATACTGGATAATAATTAACTTTTGCATATGTCTACTTATTATAAATGTTTCGACATCTTGTTAAACGTTGTAATAAATTATCAAACAGTTGACAATCAACCAATTGCACCAGATTTGGACGAGACTTGCACCAAGACTGCACCAAGACTGCGCCTATTTTTACGTAGCTTAATGTACTTAGCTTGTGTATACGGGAGTAACCTAGGTTAGATTTTTTAATTTCCTTACTGATGAAGTTGCAAGCTGATATAACCTTAAATGTGTGTTTGTACCTAATAGTATAGTACTGTCCAAACTTGACGATTTACGCTTTCGTATGCGTGTGTGCACATACGAAAGCGTATGTGTGTACACAGCATATGTGTGTGTGCAGTGCACATTTTTTGCATAGTCAGTAACCCCTCCTCATTAAATTTAAATTTTGTAACCAAGACCACTTGTCATTAGGGTCAAAGTCCACATTAGTTTTATTGCCTAGCCTAGCCTATTTACTCGTGATATCATATACAATGTAATTTAAAACGTTGCCCTAATAAATAAAATAATAATATTTTATCCCCTTTATTTCGATGTGTCGAGAATGTAAAAGTATTTCAGAAAAATATATGGATATGGTTGCCTTTTGACTTTGATTATAAAACGCAGATGCACTAGAGATGCGACGCTCTTGGATTCCTGACGTGTATATCGATAACAAGTCTTGCTGGTTTTCATGTTGTGTTATTATTATAATTATAGTACAGTATAGTTTAACATCTAATCTATCGTACCACTACGTACGGTAGATTATAAATAATGACTTTTGAAAAGTAACAATTATTTAATTAACATCACAACAATGTGACGATTTTCATACATTAAACACATTTATTGAACGCCCTGTCATCCACACAACTGTCGATTCCTTCCATCAAATCAATGATCTCCTCTTCACAGGTCTCCGCAGTGTACTCCTTACTCTTGACCCTTTTCTCGCACTGCGCAAATACTTCGTACAACTTTTTAACTGCGCAGTCATCTGAAATTATAATATACAAACTTTTTGTAAGCTCAGAATCGCGAGCTCAAGCGTCTATAGTTTGTAAATGTAGACATGTTATTCGGTACAACTGTACTCAATACTGTGTCAATTACGGGTCTTACCTTTTTCTATTACAACTTAAAATAAAACATATTCAAATCTCTGGTAGTTAAGATTAGTAAGTGAGTTAGGAGAAGCCATAGACTATAGACTTCTAATCACCTGATAGATTGATCGGTTGATTATATTAAAAACATAGTTGAGTTAAATTTTCTATAAAAAAAAGTCTGTAGTCTGCGGGAGCTCTTTAGACATAAATTATATAAGTATCAATAAACATACATTGCAAACATATTCCACGTTCTTTGGTTACCTGGTCGGTAGAGTTCTGCAATGAAAAATTAATTATATTAATAGTTTAAAAGCAATATTCTTTACTTATACACCATCGTCAGCTGTAAAGCTTCACAAACAGTTACCGCATACCTCATGCTTTTGATGAGAAGGTTATGTTGGGCTTTTAACATTTCCAAAAAGGCTTGGGCCTAGCCCATGTCTCAGTTAGATAGGTCTATTGAATACGGTCTAAATTTTCAAGATCTTCTTTTTAAATATCGTTTCAATAAAGGCCTAGGACATTACCTTTTTATTATACTAGTTATAAAACGGCTTAACTCACGTGTAAATCGGTGTCAGTACCGACTAGTTTCGAGCCCATCGGGGGCTCATCTTCAG
>JAODUI010017070.1:0-10435 GCA_027563995.1 Papilio gigon | reverse complement strand
GAGGCGGCTCGTCGACTCGTCGGTGAGGGCGCTTCAAGATGAGCACGACCTTCAGCAATGAAGAGAACGAAGAAGAAAAAAAAAAGAAATTTCTTTATATTTCTTCGCAGATACGTGTAGGTTGCATCATGTTTTTTTTTTGCTTCACCGTAAGATCATCTTATAATGTATATATGAAATTCGAAAAATACATTGGAATATGGCGGGGATCAAGCCTGGACAAAGTCGAGTACGGCCCGGTACGTCCGAGGGCCTTACAGCTGCGCCATCGACACTCTTAATAAAAGAGTATTATATTATATTATAAGTCAATAACCAACATAAATTGTTGGTTAGTTAGTTAGTTAATATCACAAGTAAGCAGTCCAGTTGAACATTTGTCATGCTCCTGGAATCGAATCTGGCGCTGACTCACAAGTTTCTTTGACCGCTAAGATCTTCATAATTACGTGCATAAATGCGTCAATATTGACTGAAAGCTAACGGATGCAAGTTCAAACAGTTATCAGGTTGATTTATGTATGTCATGAGGTATCATGTCTGAGTTGCATTCTCTAAGAAATCGCTGCATCAGTGTCAACCGGCGTCTGTTTGTCGTGATATTTATTTGTCTATGAAACAAGATATAATTAAATAAACTATGAGATCAGTATATAAAATATACTATACAATTCTTAGTAATAGGTTCAGCATTAGATATATGTAATATATCGCATTTGCATATACAGAATAACAAAGCCAAGAGAAAAGAATTTACGATATAAAAAGGATATTATTTAGATAAAAGCTAAACTATGAATATCAAATATATTACGTAGACAAGAATTATGATTAAGACAAAAAACAATGTACCAATTGATGTCCAAAACGTCGCAAAGCTTTTTTTGTATCAACATCGCCATGCTCTTTTCTCTACATAATGTCCCACAGTATGTACTCCATACATCTGTCAGCCATCACATCAGAACTCACACCCTTAAACATATCCTCTTTCACACTATCCTTCCACATCTTTTTTGATATCAGCAGATTTTTGTTAGTTAACTAATAATTCTTTTACCACTTCTAAGCTCTAGTCTTGTGCTAGATTATTGTTTACCGCAATAGTCTAAGGAGAGATTAGAACCCCTATATAATCCACCAACCATTAGACTATTGGTGTTTTTTAATTAAACTACAGTTTTTAGAGAAAGGTCAATTCTTTATACTTAGTCGCTTTTCCTACTAGTTATACATTTTCTTATTAGATACAGGGCTGTACAAAGTTTTATTGGATTAAAGTCAATCGAGCGTATTGATTAAGCCCTAAAAGTACTAACGTAAGGGCTCCCGAAGGAATCGCTGACTGGAAACGATTGTGCGACAAGTTAGAAGGAAGACTTAAGGCGGATTACATGGTATATAAGCTGTCTTTGGATTACTACTGATTACACTGTGGAACAAAGATACGATTTTATAAAAAGGTATTTTCAATAATACACGAACAAGCATCTATATAATTAATGAAATTATAGTGTCGGTATGTAATATAAATTAAATCGAAAAAATAACATAACATGAACCAGGGCGGCGGAGGACCGAACGTCGTGGCCATCTTTAAGGGAAGCTTACGCCCAGCAGTGGGCGGCATGTGGCTGACATGATAAACCTAACTCTAGCTAAGCTAAAAATGTCGCCTGCCAATGTCCGCAAAACAGCATTTCCGTCTGATATTGACGGGACTTTTACTGAAAAGTAACTAATGTATGCTAGAATGACTTGGACTTTTTTTTTAATTCCCCGCTGACAAAGTCACACGCAACAGCCAGTTACATTTATAATAATCACATTAATAGAATGAATAACTCTGAGCCACTGGTTTATCGTACATCATAAGTTAAACGAGATGTTGAGAATCGCGTGCAGCGTCCGGCGGCGGGCACTCGTCTGGCAGCAGCCGAGGACATAAACACGCCATACAAGATCTGCGGTCGACCGCAACCGCAATCATATTACACTCAACTTACACTTATTAATACTTAACATAGGCTGTTTTTTTTTTGGTTTTCCCCCCCGGCATTAAACCCCTCTCTGGTGGGTCGTATATACAAGTGTACATAATAATTTACAATGTTCTTACACTATTTGATGACAATTTTTCACACTATGTCCCAGCCAGAGGCGAGCTGCTGCTATTTGATACATGCAACACGCCTCTGGCTGGGTACGTAGTACTACATAGTACATAGGCTCTTAGGGAACGACAGACTCAGTCCTTATAGTGGCAACACGCACTATACTTTAAGTTTAGTACTTAACTTGTAATCCGAATGGCCAGGACATTAGATAACCGCCATGTACTTATTTTTACGGTGACGTAGAATATAGAACGAGGAAGAAATTCAAAGATACGTGTGAAGTCCAATTGGCCCCCCAGCTGGGTGAGCTTCGAGGACCCCAGTGGGCATATACGAGCTGACGACGAGCAATGAACGTAAAATGAAATCGTATTTCATAAGGTATATGATTATAGGCATAGGCTTTTGTATTATAAAAAAAACCTATTCGCTAACATTATCAGCTACACTAACAAAGTTGTAACATTTTATATTATCAGCTCGAAATTCGTCGACCTTCGTACTAAAGCTTACTCAAGTCAGATAAGATAATCCTAAATTGGTTACGTGCACAGAATCCGACAACTCGACAACTCCGGTGGCCCGGGACTTGGGGACGCGCTTTTAAACTTAGACGTTCCGACATTAAATAACTGCTTAATACTCTCAGACTAATATAGTATTGTTTATATTAACACAACACAACTAGGATTAATGTTAAATTACTAAAACTTTCGTGAGTTCACTGAGCGACGGGTCGCGAACGCGCTGTAGTACCAATCCCACTTACCCTGAAGAAGAACCCCCGATGGGCTCTAATCTAATCGGTACCGACACCGATTTACACGTGATTTAAGCCCTGTTTATAAGTAGTCTAGGATTAATGTCTAAAGTTAGTCTACATGAAGGCTGATGTCGCACCGCAAAGAGCCCACATCTCGAGCGGGCAAGGGCGTCTGAGTAGCTACAGAAATGTCGAGAGAGCGTGTCCGAACACAACCACTTGCGTTCACTCTTAGTCTAAGATTACTTTCTCCCATACTTTACGATCTTTGCTCCGTCAGTTTATATGTAACACAATGTAAACAACCTCCTTAGACATATAAAGCATAAAATCATAAGTTTACTTTTAGATAAAATAGACATGTTCACAATAACCAAATTACAAAGTTTTTCTTAAGGTGTGGATGGATTGTGTTAAAGAGGATACGCGTGAGGATGTGGGTTCAGATACGACGGTTGACAGAGATGTATGGAAGAGTATATACTGTGCTGATTCTCCGTAGGGAAAAAGGCAGGTCGATGGTGATGATTGTGAGTTTTTCTGATAACGGCTTTTCGTAGAATACTACTATCGCGTAACCTTAACTAAAATGTAATACATATCCATTAAATTTGAGTGTGTACGTCGCGCCGGGGCCCGGAGCGCGGTGGGAACTTCAAACAATAGAGCTTAACGCCCGCGCGGTATTGTCTCGTCTAGACCGCATTTAAGGGCTGTCACTTGATATAATATTTTCATTACAATAAGTCTAATCTTATGTTAAAACTCAACTTTACTTCCTAAGGGCTGTAGCTAAATTCAAATGACAAATATTCACTTTGCAGTATTTTTAAATGTGTCTACGTTAATGAGATTAAAATGTAGGCGACATCTTGTACCTTGTAGCACCCACTTAGAGTCGATGCGTCATGTTTTCTTTCTCCAGATCAGTCTATCTTCCATCACCTCAGACACTCCCTTTTTGATCAATGTCAACTTTCACACAATCCATTCCTATCTTCCTATATCTACCGATCAACCCGTCTAGACGCATTCATCATCATAATCAGCCTTTATTTGCCTACGACTGGATATAGACCTGCCTCAATACCTTTCACAGTATGCGGATTGTAATGGGGAAAATGGATTACAAACATTTTTTAAACTATAAAACCGCCAACCCTAGGGGAACATTCACCTGTCATCAGACGCGTACAAAAACGTTGCAGCATTGTGCGTCATATACGCCACCAAACGACTGCTAACACGAGCTGCATTAGCGCAGCTCAATTGTCACGCAACTTTACGCTATGCGTTCAGAAAGCGCACTATGGACTACTTCCATCGCATACGACTTGAAGCTGTATCAAAAAGGTATTTATTATGAAGCCTACAACTACTTGAGCGATCCCATCAGATGTCAAGTGATACTTTCTGAATGCTTATACAAAAAATAATGTGATTAACAAATGACATAATTTAAGTTTCCTAGAGAATATGATGCTAGTGATTCTAAACAGTAGGCAGATATTTTCATCATCATCAGCCTTTGCATGTCCACTTCTGTACATAAATATGACATGAAAAATTTTCGAAAAAAAAAATCAATTTTCTGGCCCATTAACAAAAACGAAAAAAAAAGTTTATCCAGCCCGAAAAACAAAAAAAGACAAAGTTTATTTTGTAAATACAGACAATTATGTCTCATAATTTTAAAAAAAAACTTATCTTTATTATATAACCGTTAACCGATTATAAAAACTACTTTGCAATACAAATTATTTCTTCTAGATCTAGACATATTACTCCTAGTATTATTAACATTTTTACCATATAAAAATATTCTTTATTACTGCAAGTCTATGAAATAGTAGCTCAAGATAATATTAATCACACAAACTTTACATTTAAATAAAAATAATTTCAACTAACTAGATATCAACTAGGTCACAACGCTTCTCACATCTGCATACAAATTACTTCATAATTTTACTGTTACCAACAAACTGCAACATCAACCGTCAAAGTGCGACTCACCAGAGAAATGCTTATTTCGTATTTAATTATAATTAGTACACCTCCACTGTAGACCGCAGCCGGACTGTTAAATAGTAAAAAAAAGAGGCTTAACATAAAACCCCGTGGTTAACTAAAGCATTTTAAATGACCTCGCATTTAAATTATTAAATATTACAAAATAGGTTTGAATCTAACCACATCATTAACAAGGAGAATAATTACACAGAGTCCTGAAATTCACCTTTACTCCGGTACAAAACTATGTACACTCACCAACTCATTAGTGAATTATTCGAGTTCCAAATAAAATTATACGCTTAATCTTAATTGTTAAGATTAGATCTTTAAGATTAAATTAAACTAACGGATATTATTTCTGGTCACGATAAACATAGCACAGTAGGTAATATACTAAATTTAACAAAATATGTACATGGTCTTACACGGCCAATAAGTGTATTATAAAACAGGGAACCAAAAAATAATTCTCTAAATCACAATTTAATAAAACCTGAATAATGGCACGGACTATCGATCTAACAGACGTAACTCCGAATTCCACTATTCGATTATTATCGTGAAACATATCCTAACGAGCTTGTTCTTACTTCGGATGATTACTATATTAAAACAACAGAAATCTACTAATATCTTAATTAAAAAAAATGACTTATAAGGTTTAACCAGTAGGCTCACCAATACCAATCAAATAAATTAATCAAATGAATTAGTAGGAGGGGTTGTTGGTGTCCTTCCGTTGCTTGCGTCTGGGGATAACGACCGCGCAAATGGTAACTACATACATGTCACATAAAATATAATATATATACAAAGACATAATAGAAATACAAAGTAAATCCTCTGTATTTAAACATACTAACATAATAAATCAAACGCCAATAGCCTAATGGTTAAGGGTGCGGCATTTATATATATATTTATATTGACATATCCTAGGACAAGCGTCGAGCTTAATTGGAGTCGTAAAAGAAATATGAGTAAATTAGTAACGTTTCATCAGCTCATCGGATCTCCGTTGAATTTGGTATAAATATAACACATGGAAGACCTATGTTCAGCAGCGGACAGATCTTTGTCTGAACGTGATAGAACACAATCTGACAGAACACATAGGCTACTAATTAAGTGTTTGAATTCCGAACACATGAAGCCACAAGATATAGCTAATTATTCTAAGTAACATCTAACAACATTGTACCCTACATCAAAAGGGCTAGGTCTCTTGTCTTAGAAGACTAAAATTAGAGTTCAAGTTTGAAAGCCGCACCGACCCACATAGTGTAGAATAAAGAACGGGGTATGAACATTTTCTTATGCGAGAAATGTATAAATATAGAACCATGGGCATTGTTATACGAAGAGCAGATAAACAAGAAAGCAATGAGATTGAATGAGGAAGATCGAAGAAGGTATGGATTATGTTAAAGAGGATATGCGTAAAAAGTGTTTGAGTTCAGATATGACGGCTGACAGAGATGTGTAGAAGTGTAGTACATACTGTGCCGACCCACCGTAGGGAAAAGGGAAAGTTGATGATGATAATGTATAAATATAGAACCGCAATACCAAACTGTTTCATATTGCATCAGTTTGTAATCGTGCCAATGTAGCATCACATAAATTACTTTAAATAAAATACAACCTGACAAAAGGATATATATTAGCTCTCATCGTGAATTACAACTGATTATTATCAATTTCAAACAAAGCTTCATTGCAGTGAGCGACGGGCCGCGAACGAGCTTGCCAATTCCACTCACCCTGAAGATGAGCCCCCGATGAGCTCGAAACTAGTCGGTACCGACAACGATTTACACGTGAGTTAAGCCGTTTTTATACGTAGTATAAAGACTTGATGCTATATATATACTACAGGAACATCTTCTGTTACCTTGGTTACATCACCGTGGATTTACTAAGGAAATATAAAATTCTATCAAAGAAAACACGTCCCCTTAAGTATCACCACGCGACCAGGAAATCCGGGACTCGTCCGATACGCGATTCCAACCATTTTTGTTCAAAGACATAAACAAACGTACTAAAATACACGACGTAATTCCAACATAGGATAGGTAGCGTATAAAAATTTAAACTACTTTCCACGGCTAGCTAGAATTATCGTCCGTTTCCATTGAAAGTAGAAATTCAATAAACAGAGCCATAATTTGCATACATGGTGACCATTTTGATATTTCTTTTTTGTTTTTCAAGAAAAAAATTTTATTAAAAATATTTTTGTATTTACGAATTGCGGCGTAAATTTAACTTTGTTTACGTTTTAAGATTTTGATTGGAATCCGGTAAACAATAACCGTCTACAACGATAATGATAAAAAAAAATTTAAACATAATTTTTTCGTTGAAAAATTAAAAAATAATGCTCTCTCAAAGTATCAAAGTGGTATTAGATTATCATTGGTATTAATTCCCGCTATATAAAATGGTTTACGCAACAGTGGCATCGCACTGGGCCAGCAGCAATCCCTAGAGGCGGCAACTAAAAATAAAGGCCCACATATCGGTATCGATTCCAAGAACAATAGCTCTGAGGACGATACCCCGCGTGCGGGCGAGCTTTCAGCTAATTGCAACTGTTGCCTCGATGATTGTTCAAAGTGTTGTATTACAAAAAAATTAAAATCTTTTCTTATAAAAATTTGTTCATTACACGTCCCCCATACATTTTCCTTACTTTGATAATCTTACATACCAAACGACTTTTTATATAGTAAAATATTAGCAGATTTTTGTTAATTTACTAATATTTCTTTCACCAATCCAACTAAGCTCTAGACTTGTACTAGGACATGGTCCACGTCAACATTCGAATGGCGGGATTCGAACTTTGACAAGTCACTTTGAACAGTTTACGATGTAACAAAAGAGCATCGATAAAAAACCAAACCAAAATTAAATATCCAACAAACAAAAGTATATCATCATAGATAATAATACTCATTCAATCCATCCAACATAAAGAAAGATTGCATACAATTAAAACAGGGCGAGAGGAAAAGAAAACAATAAAAAGAAAAAAAAAGACAAACATTATACAGAACATTGGAAAACAAACAGAAAGTGAATAAACATGAAAGAATAATAAAAAAAAGAAATAAATAAACACAAGAGTTGCAATGCTGAATGGATGAGGCCCTCACTCAGCCCCATGCGTATTACTGGGCAGTAATATGCGCTGTTATTCTGCAAGTTAGGTAAGCAATCAGTCATACCTTCTAAGAAAAGCACCCCATCGTAAACAAATGAAGTATTACACGACATTTACTTCATCTAGTTACAAAAAGCGCCAATAGATCTAGCGGTCGTGGATTCGAATTCGACTATTACCGATCGACCAAATGCGGAAGGCGGAGGACCGCATACTGTGGAAGGCCAACAGTGGGCAGACAAGGGCTGTTGATGATGATGATGATGATATCCAAACACAAACTATTTCAAGCTCAACATGAATAGTCACAGGAAACATTAGTGTATTAACAAAAATCTACTAATATTTAAAAAAAAATAATACAGTTGATAAAACCTCCAACAATTCATATCACGAAGTAGACCGCGTCCCGGCAGATTTCCAACATAATCAAATATAAACTAACAAGACATAAAAAAAATCGCTTGTACAACATAAAGCACACACGTCGAAGACTTCCTGTTCCTGGAAGAAGTTTAGTTTCAATTCTCTTACGACACTTCAAAGAATCAAATATTAGTGACCTATGTATAAAAATAACAAAAGACATTGGCATGAAACTATCGCGTTTAAAAAATAAAAACAATATCAAACCTCATTGGGCAAAACATAAATTAATATTTGTTAATAATTCCTATAAAGGTAGAGGAAGAAGGAAGATGCGGATGGTTTGTGTGAGAACAGATATGAGCTGATAGAGATGTATGGAGTACACTGTGTCAACCCCCCGTAGGGAAAAGGGTAGGTAGATTTTGTGCAAAACAGTTATCACTTTTCACATTTATTTATCTACACCTTACTATAGATTTAAGTCGATCTAACCCAATAGTCCATGATTCAAACACTATTAATTAGTAACACAAAGTTGTAACGTATTAACGCGTCTTAACAATGATGAAAAGGCATCACGGAGCGCTTCACACTCACTATTCAGTTCACAAGCACTGATCAATGCTTCAATCGCAGACATGGCGATGCGCACGTCAGACTCACTCATTTACCGACACGTACAACGACTTTGTAACGGGAACAACTTTGCTAATTGGATTGGATATTGTTCCTTTTTGTAATAAGCATACGTAGTGTTGTGCTCATATCGATCATGCGGCCGTAGTGATGTCAATTATTAGTACATATATCGATACTTTTTTTTCATCATTATATCAGCCACATGTTGCAAACCTGAGGATAGACCTCCCAAAAGATCGCCACGACGATCGGTCCTTGGCTGCCCACATCCAGGATACTCCCGCAAACTACCTAGGCCTCACTTATTTCTAGGCACTCTAAAATTCTGTCCCTAGGTTGTATAACGAAAAATACATATGAAAAAAATCATGAAAACGAGATTTCATGGATATGTTATATCCAAATTTACTACAGTTTTTTTTTTTTATTTCACTAAATTAAATTATACTGCCTGTAATGGAAAATTTTGTACGTGTCATTTATTTATATTGCTTTCGGATTAGTGAATAAAACTAACATTTAAAAAAAAACAAAATTCTGTTATTATTATTCCAGTTACGAATACAGATAACAATAAACCAATATTAACTAGAGAAACAAAAAAAAAATACATTGAACATTGCGTAAACTGGAACGATCTAACTTCGTCCAGTTAGTTAGAGAACACAGCAATGGACTCGCAATCTCAAACTTTCAGCGACATCTATAGGAAATTGCTTCACAACTTCGACGTCTAATACATCTATATCAAACTGTACGTGCTAACAATGATAAGAGAGCTGGCTGTGAGGCTGTTTAACCGTAAATTACCACTGACGTAACCCATGTACAAAGACAATGGTCTCTCTGTTTTTTTTTAATATGAAAGGGATAAGGGAACTTGGACAGCGGTAACTAAATTTCATTAAATAATTTAGTTATGACTTTTTGTTATTTTTAATTTTTGACATCATATCTGTCTATATGAGTAGAGTGGTCATATAATTTGTCTGCTCGGAACATCGTACGAGTCAGCGCGCAGAACACAGGGTATAGCGGGGTGTATAGGGATGCGGCGGGAGACAATAGGCACCACGATTAACCTTGAGCTGTTTTATTTGAATTGACTTATACTTATTAAAAGCTCGTAATGTAACCGAGCTAAAGATTTTAAGAGTAATTGAAGCGACAATAGCCTAATGGTTAAGTATACGGATTACCCATCTACCGGTCGTGGTTTCGAATCACATCAATCGACAATTGTCGTGATCAGTTAACGCAAACTTTTTCGAGCTTACCAGGAATATAACTTATAAAACGGCTTAACTCACGTGCAATTCGGTGTCAGTACCGACTAGTTTCGAGCCCATCGGGGGCTCA